>JASANZ010002104.1:0-45814 GCA_030849805.1 Sergeia podlipaevii | reverse complement strand
CGGATGGAGAACTTCAACCCCAAGGACTACAAGAGCACGTGGCGTCGCGCGTGGGAGTTCTTCTTCCTTGACTTCTACAAGGACTTCACTGAGAAGTTTCCAGAGCGCATCTCTTTGCGCACAGAGGCTTCGCGCCGGTGCCTGAAAGATGGCATCAAGATGGCCAGTGCGTACTGCGTGGCAGCTGCCTTTACCACTAAACTGAATTCTGACAACACAGTGGATACGTTTTACTTTGGCATGTCGATCATTTTGGGTATTGGTTTCCCTACTGCCTCTGAGACACTGGAGGTGGCTGTGCACCGCATTGCTGGCATGGCATTTGCGATGGGGACAGGGTACATTGCTCGCTGGAAGACGCACACGTACCCTCAGGCGCTTGCTGTGATTGCGTGCGGCACGTTTCTGGGTACATTTTTTCGTCATAGTACGCGCTACACACACGTGGGCTGGTATGCTGCTTCTGTGGGGCCAGCAGCGTATAAGTTGTCTTTGAATAAAGTCACGATGATATCTCGTATTGTTGACAACGCATTCGCTGTGATGTCGTACTTCATTATTTGCTCATACATTTTTGCCATCAATACGTTCCGCGTGCTGTGGAACAAGCGGTCGATTGTGCAGAAGAATCTTGCGGACGCCATTTCATATCTTATTTCTATAGCACAGCTATCAATTGATGAGTCTACGGTTGATATTGCCAGTGCCCGGACTTCGCTAGCGCTGGAGTTTGTGAGGGAAGCTGCACGTGTGCTGCCTGACATGCGGCAGTGGGCTAGCATTTGTGCAAAGGAGCCGGAGGGAGTCGGTAAGGAGTTCCCTTACAGTAGTGTCGAGACCATGCAGGACCTGTTGAATCAAACAACGTCAAATGTAGAGGTGTGGGCTCTGGGTCTCCAGATACTTCATCGTCCTCGAGAACGTCCCCCGGATCCAATGATTTGCCGTATGCTTGCTTCTATGGCTCCTGTGCTGCGTGATCTTGATGCAGCCAGCCGCGCTGTGTTCCAGGACCTGATTGACTCTGTACAGATGGCTACCAAGTGGTCTGTGGAGGAGTCGATGGAGCACTTCAGTGATTTTGTGATGATTAAAAGCCGCTTGGAATCTCTTGTTACAGATTTGCACAAGCACATGGTGAGAGCGCAGAGTGATGAGAAACGGAGGGCATTGACAAGTGCTGTGAAGCCTGAGGAAGTTAACAACCGAAGTTTTATCGGTGTTGCCGCCCTCAATATGAACCCTGATAATGTACGTGCTGTTGCTGACTCTGGTATGCCGTATGGAGTGAAGCCGAATGAGATCACACAGCGTGAGCGGCTCCGCGAGACAGCGGGTGATGCCCAATTAAATGCCAATTTTTCGTTTGTTGTTGGTGGTTTTCTGGACCCTACACAAAAGGACGGAATACAGGGTGAGGATCCTCTCACTGTGTTGAGCTATCGGGCCCCAGTGGGTGAGCTGCCTCTCGACGTTGACTTGACTGCGTTGACGTTTGTGGTGATGTCTGCGGGCACGATTATCAACACGCTTGAGAAGATGATCCCTCACATGAACAATACGAATAGGTTTGAGCGCAGCCGGCGTGTCGCAGCGAGTTGTAGTGTTCGCGAGTTTTATATGTACTCCAAGCAGTAGACTCTGCTCCCTACTAGCTTTGTGTGTGTGTGTGTGTGACAGGGTGGGAGCTTCTCAATTACATGTTTACTTCGAAGCAATTTGAATTTTTATGACTGCGATGTTTTTGCATAAACAGGCGGCAGATTTATAACAGAGTGGTATCTTGGAAGCATGCGGTGGCTGTATCCGTATGCGCTTCTATTGTGTGGGAGGCGTGGTTTTTGTTACTGCTCTTATTACTTCGTTTACTGCTTCATTCGTATGCATCAAATTGCACTTCAACATATGGTATCTTAATTCTGCATTCTTTACTGCAATCTGATGTATCTGGATGATTATCACTGACGCTATGCTACGGTTCTGACTATAAAACTACTGTAAATTTGTTGTTCTTTTTTTTGTTCGTTTTTCTTTTGTTGAATGTAGGTAGCATAAGCTGGCAGTACTTAAAGCCTGTGTATTTCAAGAAGGTTAGCTACAGTTTATTCAGGAGGGTCGTTTGACTACTTTTTTTTAAAAGAAGTTTATATTAAAGCAAGTGTTTTATAATTACTATCTTTATTTTTATTCTTATCAAGCGGAAGTGTGAGTTACATCACCTTTCCTATCTCTCTATTTTTTTTGTAATAATTTTATCTTCACCGTTTCTCTCCTAGTACGCGAGTAGCGACGCAACTGGTCGTACTTCGTATCAACACATTTTGTGTTCAAGGGAAACACAGAACACGTGTTACTTGCCTGCTTCAGCCTCCATAAGCATCAGTATATCACACATTCTCATTAACATTTGCTATTACTGTAGAGGCGTATCATTTTTTTCCCCCGCCTTTTCACTGAATTTTTTTCATTTTGTTGTTGATGCCTTAGAAAATTTTTTTTATCAATGGCCGAAAGGGAAGATTTGAATATGAGCGCGCCGGATTCGTTGGAGGAGACGAGTAATGAAGACCGTTATTCAAAGCTATGTTATTGTGGTACAACGGTAGATGAGCCTGCATCTTTTTGTGTTGAGTCCGGCGTTATTCCACAAAGATGCAACCATTTCTCAACGCCTGAGGAAACACTGCGGAGTCGCAATGCGAGCTATTGCAAAAGCATGAGTTCATTTTCTTTAGATGGTCAACTCGAAGAAGAGATGTTTGAGAGCGAGGAGCAGGTTCCACGTGATGAACGCGGTGCCCCACTGTACGTAAAGTATTCTAGGGATGTAACAGCTGATGGTGTCAGTTGGAAGACGCGTATAACGCAACTATCTCACATTTACATCCCTGTTTACTTTGGGATTAAAGTGGCAGGCATGGTGACGCTTCCCCTGTGTATCTTGGCATATTCCAAGGATTTAAGCTGGCATTTACGCGCATCGGGTGCTCTTGCTCCCGCCATTGCGAACTCTAATTCACGATTGTTTTGTGGAGAGCAGCTCAACAACAGCATCCAGGTGATGCACGGGGCCTTTATGATTCTTGTGTTTGGTGGAATCTGTACTGCACTGGGTGCTGTGCATAACGAGGCAGCATGGTGGGGTTTGACGTACACAGCGATTGTGATGATTGCGTTCTTTCCTAATCTCACCTCTACCCGTATTATGATGAGCTACACGCTTCTTGTTATGCAGATGCAGCGTACTGAAGGGGGCGATAGCGTTCAGCACACGCTGGATATGTCTGCTTGCTTTTTTTTGGCTGCTGCATTTGATATGTTGCAGTGTTTTCTGCCGTTTCCAAAGCTGAACTCATGGCAGGCGGATCGTACATTCGAGAGCGCGTGGAAGGAGGTAGGCAAGATCGCTGTGACGCTGCGGAAGGGCGTGTGGTCTGGGAGGGCAATTAGCGGATTTGTGAACACTGCGGAGGTAATGTGCAATGAATTGTCGGCTACGGTGGACAGCATCCCTGGCATGATATTTTTGAGCATGTACGAGCCGTTCGAGCGGAGCCTGTACAATCAGCTGCGCAACGTACGACTGACGCTCTTGAAGCGACTGCTCGGCCTACTCTACGCTTCCTGTAGTGCGGCTGAGTACGTTTCGTCTCTCACTGTTCTTCAGATGCGAGGCGCGAATGAAAAGTGGAAGGACATCCTGCGCGACGCGGTGGATGAGTACCTTGCTGCGTTGCAGGAGACGTTGGCTGCGCTTGGCACCTCGCTGAAGCCTGACGTGACGGTTGAGCGGTGCAAGTTCGACAAGCTTCAGGAGAAGAAGGATGCTGTTGTGGTTGCGCTGCACGAGTGCATTCGCAGCACATGCAAGACGGCTCCTCACGGAACCCACGCCCTGCCGTTCTACTCGTTCCTGCACTTTCATGCCCTGCTTGCGCTTCTGTCTGAGGAACTGCACACGTTCTACGAGCGGATGGAGAACTTCAACCCCAAGGACTACAAGAGCACGTGGCGTCGCGCGTGGGAGTTCTTTTTCCTTGACTTCTACAAGGACTTCACTGAGAAGTTTCCAGAGCGCATATCGTTAAAAACGCCAGCAGGGCGTGCATGCCTGAAGGACGGCATCAAGATGGCCAGTGCGTACTGCGTGGCAGCTGCCTTTGCGACTAACTTGAACTTAGATAATAAGGAAGATACGTTTTATTTTGGCATGTCGATCATTTTAGGTATTGGTCTTCCTACTGCCTCTGAGACACTGGAGGTGGCTGCGCACCGTGTTTGTGGCATGGCATTTGCGATGTCGACAGGGTACATTGCTCGCTGGAAGACGCACACGTACCCTCAGGCGCTTGCTGTGGTCTGTTGCGGGGTTTTCCTGGGAACCTGTTTTCGCAGCAGTTCTCGTTACCCTCAAGTTGGTCTCTATATTGGCACTGTGAGTCCTGCAGTATACAAGCTCTCTGCTAATAAGGTTACTTTGATTGCGCGTTTGATTGATAACGTGTTTGCGATATTTTCGTACTTTATCTTATGCTCATATATTTTTGCCATCAATACGTTCCGCGTGCTGTGGAACAAGCGGTCGATTGTGCAGAAGGATCTTGCGGACGCCATCACACTTTTGGCTGGAACTGCGCAGTTAGCAGTTGATGAGGCTACGGTTGATATTGCCAGTGCCCGGACTTCGCTGGCGCTGGAGTTTGTGAGGGAAGCTGCACGTGTGCTGCCTGACATGCGGCGGTGGGCTAGCATTTGTGCGAAGGAGCCGGAGGGAGTCGGTAAGGAGTTCCCTTACAGTAGTGTCGAGACCATGCAGGACCTGTTGAATCAAACAACGTCAAATGTAGAGGTGTGGGCTCTGGGTCTCCAGATACTTCATCGTCCTCGAGAACGTCCCCCGGATCCAATGATTTGCCGTATGCTTGCTTCTATGGCCCCTGTGCTGCGTGATCTTGATGCAGCCAGCCGCGCTGTGTTCCAGGACCTGATTGACTCTGTACAGATGGCGACCAAGTGGTCTGTGGAGGAGTCGATGGTGCACTTCAGTGATTTTGTGATGATTAAAAGTCGGCTTCAGACGCTTGTCAATGGGTTGCACAGAGACATGGTGAGAGCGCAGCAACTGGAGATGCGTGAAGAATGTCGAAACATGCAGGGGCAAGAGATGGTCAATAACCGGAGTTTTATCGGTGTTGCTGCCCTCCATATGAACCCTGATAATGTACGTGCTGTTGCGGACTCTGGTGCCGTGATGAATTCGAATCTCTTTGAAGTATCTCGGCGAGAAATAATGCGAGAGAGCGCTGTGCAGCTGCCTCCTGACATTCACACTTCCTTTGATCCAAACACTGTCATTCCTTCGGATCGTGTCTCTGGACCGAAACCCAGTGCTACACCTGCTTTGAGCTATCGCTCCCCAGTAGGTGAGCTGCCTCTCGACGTTGACTTGACTGCGTTGACGTTTGTGGTAATGTCTGCGGGCACGATTATCAACACGCTTGAGAAGATGATTCCTCACATGAACAATACGAATAGGTTTGAGCGCAGCCGGCGTGTCGCAGCGAGTTGTAGTGTCCGCGAGTTCTTTCTTTTTGAAAAGGAGTAAGTGGTGACGTTACAGTGTTGCCTTGGAACAGTGTGTAGTGTTGGTTTTTCTTCCTGCCAGTATGTTTTTTCTTTTTTGCTTAGTGATATCATTGGTTGTGTCAATTGTGTGTAACATTCTCCGATGATTGTGGGTGGCAAGATATTTTTTGTTTGCGTTAAGTTATTTTTTTCTTATTCTTTTTTCTTTTGAAAGGATATATATGTGGTATGTTAGGTTGCTATAGGTATCTATTTCAACTTTTCTCTCTATTCTTTTTATGTCAGGTTTTTTTTTTTAAAATATATGCTGTTTTAAAGTAAAGGAATTACAATTGCAGTTAAACTTCTTTTTTTTTTTGTGTGTGGCTGTATGCTCCATCATGAGTGATTGTTGTTGAGTGCTTGGGTTGGCTTACTGGCGGTGTTCAGATTCCACCTCTTTGCATCCTCTACCTGTGAAATATTTGCCTCTTTTGTTTGCTGATTATATTCTCCTCCTTTTCTTTTTTCTTTGCGTTGTAGTAGCTAACTTTTGTCATATACATAGCCAGATCAAGGGCGGACGAAAAATAGAATTGCTTATATCAGAAAAGGGATTTAGAAAAAGGAAAAGGAAAACTGTGGAAAGGAGGACAGAAGGTTCTCTGCATAGGTTTTCCGCTCATACTGCACTTTTATTGTAGAAGAGCACGTACATATTTGCGTTATTTGTTTCTTTGTTGCTGTGAAAGGGAAGAAAGGGCTGCGTTCTTATCAATAAAGAATGCCCACGAGGAATAGTGCGCAAGCCGCTATTGAGGCGAGACAACGGAGGGAGACATTCATGCGTAGCTTCCAGGCTGAACAGGCGCAGGAGGCGCGCCAGCGGATGCAGTCCAACTGGGTTGCTAAGAGCGACGTGCGTGTGGCGCAGAGGGACTTGCTTCGGCACTTGGACACAGTGCAGGCGCAGCACAAGGACGCTCTTGTTGAGCGACGCAAGAGGTTGGCGGAACTGCTACTGAAAGAGAAAGAGGGGCATGAACACATGCTGGATAGTCTCACGGAGACGGATGAGCAGCGGCGCGAGCGATTGCTACGCAAGGCTCAGGAGCTTAGGGAGCGGCGTGAGAGCGAGAAGCAGGCAGACACCGCACAGCGTAACGACCGTCTGTTCCGCGATAAGATTGACTGTCTCCGCCAAGCCGAGAGTCGCCTCAAGGTAATGCAGGTAGCGGATGCTCGTTATGATCAGCTCGATGATGCTGCAGCACGCAAGGCAGATGCAGAGACTGAGGAGCTCTTCTTTACACAGCAAGCGGCAGAGGCCCAAAGAGAGGCTGCAGAGCGCGCGCAGCGGGATCTCGAGGCTATCTACATGCGCCAGGAGCGATTAAAGGGTGACCTAGCTGCACAGGTGCAGGGCAATACAATGCGCAAACAGCTGGAGGCCGAAGAGAAGAAGAAGGATGACGCGGAGTTCTACCGTCTGCTGCATGAGGAGCGGGTAGCCGAGGCTCAGAAGGCGTTGAACAGAAGAGAGCGACAGAGGGTGATGGCGGCGGAAATGAAGACACTGAACGACGAACTGGAGCGTGCTCGGAAGGAAGAGTACGATCGCTTGAGGCAGGAGGATAAGGAGCTGCTGGACTCCATTCTAGCTGAGATTGCCGAAGAGAAGCGCCTGCAGGCGGAGGAGAAGCAGAAGCGCAAGGAGGCAGAATGGGCTGCAATGGAGGACTTTCATCGTCAGCTTGCCCAGAAGAAGGAGGACAACGGCAATCTCGATAGACTATGGGAGGAGGCAAACGAGAAGGAGTGGGCCAAGCGCGAGATTCACTGGAATGCGGATAGGGTGAAGAGGGAGGCGCTCATGCGCAATATTCTTCTTGTCCGTAGGCAGCAGGTGCTGGACAAGAGACAGGCAGAGAAGGACGAGGCCGAAGTTCGCCGTCTCGAGCACATAGAGTTTCTTGAGATGCTCGATGACGGCAAGGAGGCTGCGGAGAAGGAGCGGCAAAGTAAGATATCAGTACAGAAGGATATGCAGAAGTACTTGGACATGCAGATTGGTCAACGTCGTGCCGAGAAGGAAGCAGAACTGCAGGCCAAGCGCGTTGCGCTCACACAAGAACAGGCGGTCGAGGCCATGTACCAGGATCGTATTGCACAGGAAATGGCCAGTCTAGAGGCTGCAAAGCCAGACCGCTACCGCCACGTACCCTTGCTGCCTACTCGCCAGAGAAATCAGCCCCTATAAATGACCTTGTACAGAACATAGATAGACGGCAGGAGAGGAACATGCCTATGGCTGCCACCGTTCTTTCTTTCTTTCTTTGTCTTTCCTAGGACTTTTGGCAATATTTTACGAGAAGGAAGGGGAGGAAGGGAGATACATGTGGACACGGGTTGCTTTGGTGCCTGCCGGAAAGGTGCCGCTTTTTTTTTCTTTTTAAACCCCTTTGATGTATAGTTGTGCTGCGTGTAAATTGTTGTTAAGTATGATGCAAAATGTATCCCTTATATATATATATATATATATATCTCCATCTTAGCACTCGAGAAGCTACTGAAGAAAACTAGAAAGCATGTAAAGAAATGCAATGAAAATGACTGAAACAAAAGTTTTTTTTTTTCCTTTTGTTTTGAGCCAATGTGCTGAATTCAATACTGAGTGTGCGCTTCCTCTTGTAGTTGCAAATATATCTATTTTTATCTACAGAAAATCTGTCTGCTTTCCGCTATGAGCTGTGTTTCTTGCTATCTCAGGCAGGCAGTAGCACTGGAACATGCTCTCCTTCTGCTCTGTTATTACACTGACATTGGCGTCTTTTCTTCTGGAACTTACTCTGCACTTTAGCTGTATCACCCCCTCTCTTCCTCCCTCTTTCTTTTGCCTGCACTGTACTTATCTCTTAATGCGCTCTACTTCTCTACTTTTCTATTTCCCTTTCTCTTTAAGATTTTGAGTTTGATTTTTCTACCGCAACCATTTCACATACTCTATATTAGTTTTTACTTCTTCGCGTATCTAGAGGGAAGAGGGAGAGAGGAAAAAATAAAAGAACAGCTCTGATGCGCGCTTTTTCTCCTCTTGTTGCGGTGCTAGCGCTAATGCTAGTTATGATGCCTGCCATAGAGGCCGTGATACTTCCGAACCTTCAGAGCCCTCTCCTTCATTGCAAGGAGGACATTAAGTCACTCTGCCAGGGCAATCGAAGCACCTGCGTTTGGCGCTGTCTCATTCATAGCGTAGATAAGATTTCTGGCAATACGTGTCGTAGGTGGGTACATGGAATGGGTGCGTGCTACAACGATGCACAAAGGCTGAACTGCATCAACCGCCCTGCAGCTCAAGTTATGCCTGTTGTTGGCGTGATGAACGGTGGCCTTAGCTGGAAGCTGCGCGAGTGCCTGCGCTCTGTCATATCTTCGGACTTGTCCATCGAGTGCACCTCATCTGAGTTTTATCAGCGCCGTATTGTCGAGCCAGCTGCATGGAAATTGCACAATCTTAAAGAGCTGAATTTAACTTCCGCAAAGTAGCGCTAGCGACTTCTTCATTTTTTTTTTTTCTCAATCGCTTTGTGCTGCACTTATCGGTTTATCTTCTTCTCTTTCACTTTTCTTTGCGGTAACAGTGCCCACCCCCTCCCTTGAAATGTAGAAAAAAAGGGCGTGTGAATATCAAAAGATACATCCGTCTTCTTTTTTTTCTCATAGCTTGGGCTTTACGCAGCTATATGATCTCTCCAATATATGTATGACAGAAAAATATAGAACAGGAAGTAGCGTGTAGGTTGACGAGTTAAGCTGAGACGACCGTCGGCAATGATGAGGGGATAGCTTTTAGGGTTTGGGCTTAAAAAAGAAATAGATGTGAGATGGAACCTATGTTGCACATATCGATAGTGAGTTCTTTTTCTTTTTTGCTAGTTTATCAGGGTTAGGGTCAAGGGTGCATATCAATCAATCATGGCGATAGATCAACACGAAATCATGCACTTATGGCATGCAACCTTCCTCTTTATGGTGTATTTTTGAATCCTCTGAAAAGACTCTATTTTGTTTTTGCGGCTCATGACTTTATAATTCTATTTTTATAATTTTTTTCTTCTTCTTTAAAATGCAAAGTCAAACCTGGACTCTTTGTAAGGCATTAATAGAAAGAAAAAGGGTTTATCCATTTCTCTGCTGTGCATCGTACTGGGAACCTCCATATCAACAATTGCACGCACACACACAAACAACGAAAAAAAGGTACTGTACAACAGTCTCAGTCCGTCTATTTGTTTTTTCAATATTCAGTATGGAAAATACATCAGCAGCAGCAGCGACAGCGTCCTTTGCCAGCAAGGCTGAGCTGTACGCTTGGCTTGTAGTACACGCGCGTACAACAGTCGCAGGCATTAACAAGTCCTTTACTCCTCAGGCAAAACTTATGGTGGCTCTCAGTACCATCGCTTCCACTTGCTTCTACACGCTAAATAACTTTGCCGCACGCGCTTCAAGTGCAACTCCGCTACAGCTGGACAACCCACTCATCACATGGGGAGGTTTCTACCTGTTGCAAGCACCAGGTGTTATGGGTGTCGGTCCCTTCCAAGGAAAGTGCAATGGAGTTAGCGAAATTACGGTGGGTCGTGGCGTGAGCGGTAAGGCAGCCGACTGCGGTCGCTCGCTTGTTGTTTCGGACGTTTCGCGATTTTTGGATGATACTGCACATGCTCCTGGCACCGTTTCGCAGGTTGCCGCACCTATTCTTATTCAGAATGGTAGTGTTGTCGGCGTGCTGTCGCTTGAGTCAGCACAGGCTGGGCGGTTTGATTCCGAGGATGCGGCTGGGCTTGAGAAGTTGACGGAGGCGCTTGCAGAGGTACTTGAATTCCCGATGACTCGTGCCCTTTCGATTAACCCCTCGCTGGCGTTTCCATCCTCAGGTCCTATCCCTCCTCTTGACAGTGCCGCTAGACTAGGAGACAATGTGAGAGTGATGATGCCCGCCCCATCCACATCTGCAACAGTGGCTGATGGAAGCGGCCCGGACTCCCTGTTAGGCTCTGCACCACCTACAAAGGTATCCATTCCATACTTCACGGTTGACGTGGTGGAACCTGAAAAGCGCGAGAAACACGTGGCAGGATGGCGATTTGTAACATCCCGTCTTCATCGGATTATGAAACAGCAGGAGCTGGACGATCTTGAGAGGGACATTGGCATCTCTGCTTTTCCTGAAATACAGTTTCCTCTCAACACGTTTAGTATATTTACCAACACTGACAGCGCAGATGCCTCTCCATTTATTGCCTTCCGGCTCCTACCTATTCTTGAAAGCAGCAGAACCTTTTACTCGACGCAACGATTTAAGGAAATAGTCGGGCCCCAACTTGTGATTCCGGTTTCTGAAAGCTGGAGTTCGACGCCATACACCCGTTTTGATCCTAACGTTGACTGGGCTTGGCGTAATGAATACTTTGGTGTGCGTGAAGGCCTGAGTGTGAAGCCGCTAGAGCTCGATATGGATGGCATCAATTGGGAACTTCTTAAGAACAGAGATCTACCTATTCTTTTTTATGATGTTCTTGACATCTTTGAGGACGACCTTCATGATCATGGCGTGATCCAGTGCTCGGTCAAGTTTAGAGTCATGGAACTCGCTTTTTTTGTACTTTTTCGTCATTTCGTGCGTGTGGATGGGCACGAGGTGTGGATGCGCGAGGTGAGGTACTACCATGAGTTCGGGAGCACTCGCCCAGTTGAGGGATCTGGCAGCGTTCCTCATATCGTAATTGCTGAGCAGATTCGCAAGTATGAAATCAATAACCCTGAGGACCTCTCGTGGCGCGACATGACAGCGGATGAACTGTCCGCCAAGTCGACGATCCTGGATAGTCATGAGTACTACATTGATTTTTGCACAGTCCGCAAGGATTAGAACTTTTGTGTTGCTTACAAAAAAAAAAGGAGTAGTGTGGATGTGATGTATATCTCGCATGCATTGGCATGCTTGAAGCCTTACAGATGTGTGCGCGTGCGCGAAGTGTTAAGATAGAGGGAGGGGAAACGTTTGAGTGAAGATGAAAAACAAAAAAAGAAGTTGCGTTGACATTATGAGGCACACAAGCTTCACACCTTAAACAAAGCCAACGCTATTTTTTGTTGAAGGATAGCCTAATTTTTTTTTTTTTCAAGCACACGTGCTATTGCTGTCGTACAGCATTGCTGCGGTACTCTTATATCTCACGTTTGTTCTCTGCGCACAGTTTTATGTGGCAAATATTTATCTCCTCTCTTTTTTTTTTCTTTGAGCTTTTGTTTTACCAAAGTAGTTAGTTTGCTACTATTTTCATTTGCATTTATAATCTCCTGTAGTTAAATATCTCAGAGTTATTGGTATTTCTGCGTAGGTGACGCAGCGGGTGGTGTCTCGAGGCAACTGGTGCACGACGCACACGATCTCTGATTGAAACAAAAGTTTATATATCGTTTGCTAGTTGTGTCTGATTTTTCTTTCTTTACACATTTTTTTTTTTTTTTTCACGTGCGCTTCTGATAATACCACCACCACTCTACTATTCATACTTTCATACATTTGTATTTACGTTGCATGTTGATTCTGACAAACTCGTTCGCTAGCCTTTGACGAAAATTTATTTCCTTCCCCTATAGCCGTCTTTGCTGCTACATACTAGTCCCCGCCCCTGTGTGTCAAGGCGAAGGTCTTTCACCACTCCTTTTGTCTTTTTGTTTTTGCTCTTTTTCCCCTTTATATATTTAAAGAAAGCACCACCTTATCCACTTCTTTATTGGTGGAAGAAAGAAGGGCAGAAGGTTTACATAATATATATGTTTCATTATATAGCATAGAAACAACTTCTTTTCTTCTGCGAGACACTTTTACATCAGTTTTTGTACTTTTTTTTTGTCCGTATACCATTCTCTGTTCCTTCCCTCTCTCACCCGTTGATTCAGTACGAAGGTGTATTAAAAGGCCAGGCCCCTATTCAGTAGCTGGTGGTTAGCGTTCTTTTTTTTTCTTGTGTGCCTTTTGTTGGCCTTTTCTTTTTGTGTGAGTTTAATACTCCATAATGCTGGCATCGTGTGATTGTTCTACTGGAGGACCGCAACCTCGTACAGACCAAAAGAGTGGCGTCTCAGTAGGGGCAAACACACTTACTTCTTCCATCAGTAGTCCATCCAATGTGTCCCCACAAAGATGTGAGCCGGTAGTCAGCACTGATATCGCTTCTGTGAATGACTGTTCCCATGTGCCCGACAACGCCAAGCCGATAGTAAAGGGAGTGTTGACCATTGACGGTTCCTCAGTGAACTGCGCATTACTCGGCGCATATATACTTATCATGAAGGACAAAGACGACGATAGCAACAGTATCATAAGACGCTTCATTCACAAGGATGAGGCATCTAATGGTAAATTGTTGCTGTTATCTTCATTTGATGTGCACTTTGACGATAAGGAGGGGAAGATACGTCTTTTCAAAGCGAAGAAGCGGATATCCTCTAGCTCAGCATCGCCACTACCTTCTGCGACTACGAATGTTAGTTTATCCAATGGCGCGAAGCCTATCAAGCTACTAGCTGTACCTTCAGCAGCTGAATACTGGTGCTGGAAGGCTGCCATTGTGCGAGCTCTCACTCTTTGGCCTTCCTCTGGTGTCGCACCATTGTTCACAGATAGCGAGGCACCTGTGGAGAGCGCTTCAGCTTCTTTGCTCAAGTTTATGACTGCAGTGATCAGGACGTGGACATTTTTGTCTTTGTCATTTCCCCTCAGTTTTCTTAATACAGACGACATTGACGCCTTTGTTCACACGTTTAGACAAAGTAGTAGCGGAGATCTGCTACGTTTCGATGACGCCAGTGCAGATTGTCGTCAGATGATCTCTGTGGCAGAGCTAAACTACGCTTCGGTGTTGTCTGTGTGTTTGTCAGACTATCAACTGCCAAGGTTCGCTGTCAATTTCCTTACGACGCTGCAGCAGCGCCACAATCTGGGCGAGTTCGTGCAGCGCTTCACTTCGCTAGAAAACAAGGTTCAGCCCGTAGTCAAAGAGGCAGGTTCTATGTTTACCAACACAGAGCTAGCGCACAGGTATGATGCAAGCGGGTCCCGCAGGTGGCGTCGCACAGCGCATGATGTGATGACTCTTCGGCAAGCTCTTCGCGAGTGGCTATCAGGGAGTCCAGCTGCCCCCTGGCCAGTGCTGTCAACACTCTCGTACAAGTCATTTTTTACTGATTTGAGGAGGATTCTGCGCACGCACTCTGGGCTGTCCTTGTCAAGGGCAGCACGGCCAACATGTCCAGGCCTCAATGGCATCATGAATTGCGGTAACACTTGCTACTTAAGTTCCGTGGTGCAGTGTCTGCTGCACACTCCGCAGCTCGTTCGCTTTCTGCTTGTTAAGGCCCACCGCTTATATCTGGCGCCGGGTGAAGATGAGGAGGAGATCACGCCCGTCTCAAGCGAGCTAGCTCATCTGGCCTCAGCCATGTGGACTGCCACGGGTACGTTGGACGCGACCTCGCTGCTGTCTGTTGTGCAGTCTCGCTGGGGGAAGAAGTCGTTTAAGAAAGGTGAGCAGCAGGACGCGCATGAAATGCTGGATGCACTTTTACAGCTTCTTAACAGCGAGCTAGGCGGGAGTCGAGTGGGGATCGCGCCAGTTGGCGGAAGGGTGAGTAATTCTGCGAATGGGAGCAACAGGAAAGAGGCCGCAGTGCTGCCAGATTCTTTATCGAGCGGTGAGACAGAGGGAGAAGCGGAGGAGCATCTTATTCGGGAGTGGCGCGATGCCTATGTGAGGCACGGGAACGACAGCTGTGTCACGCATCTTTTCTCTGGGCAGTCCGTGCAGCGTGTGGGTTGTCCTCTGTGTCGTGGCGAGTCCTACTGCTGTGACTCCTTTACGTATATTATCTTACCAGTGTCTCATGCGACAGGACTGAGACAGCACAAGAAGACTGCCGCTGGTATGGCCACTTGTGACGCCGATGACAACTACGATACTGAGGAGTGTACACCAGTAGCAGTAGAGGAGTGCTTAGACTCCTACTTCCTCACTGAGGAGCTGGAGATGCCGAATGATGCCAAGTGTGAGCGGTGCAAATCTACGATACCTACTGCTACACGCACGTTAGCACTGGCATTGGCTCCACCGTACTTGATTCTGTGCGCAAACCGCTTTAAAGTAGATGAACAGGGGAGAAACGCAGGCAAGCTATATACGCCTCTTGTCGTGCGTCAGCACCTGACGATGGGCCCTTGGATGAGGGCAGCTGGCTTGGCATCTATTATGACCGAGTACGGTAGCGTTGTTGTGTGCGAGGCGGACGCTGCGGTGAGCGAACGAGCCCAGTATGAACTTTATGGTGTTGTATGCCACATGGGAGACATCAATCATGGGCACTACATCTCCATCTGCCGCGTGGGGCGTCACTGGTCGCAGTTCAATGACAGCGTTGTAACGACTGTGTCTTCCTTTTCATCGTGGGCTGAAGAACACGCGAGAGATATCTATGTGCTGTATTATCGTTCCGTTGCTGGGTGGCAGTAGTCATTTCCTTTCTTCCTTTCTTTCTTTCTTATATCGCAATTGTGAAAGTGTAAAGAATAGAGAGAGGAGGGGAGGGGAGGGGGTCACGTGTTGCTACTGCAGACCACTTTTTATCTTCCTTTTTTTTCCCTTCTGCTTTCCCTTAACGAAAAGGATCCCTGTATGCACCATATTAATGAACAAGGGGATATACGAAACTTTTGTTTGCTTTGCAAGGCATTTGATTGAATTGTTGTCCCATATGCTAAAGAACAACACATTTTTTTAAAAATATTTTCACGTGGCCTGATTGACAAGGCTTCGAAAATCATTCATGAGCATACGTGCACACAAACAACCGAATACACCGCATCGCATGATGTGCTTTTTGAAATTACGTGCTTTTTTTTTGTGTAGCCACGAAAATATTTTCAACTGCTTATCTGCTAGTCACTACCATGGAATATAGTGCAAAATGGGATAGATGCTGATGACTCTTTGCTTTACTATTTTTGTTTCAGCTTGATTTTCTTCTATGTATTACTTGTCTCTTCTTCTTCCTTTGTTAATTTTAAAAAACAAAGCAAACGAAGGCACCGCCATGGAGATGCTAAAGAAAACGGCTGCACTTCGGGTGCAGAAGCAAACTGAGAACATGAATCCATCAGAGGTACTAGGCATTGCTTTGAATGGTGTTCCTGCAATGCCGGAGCTTCTCTCACCTTACTTTGCACTGACACGTCTCTCTCTCATATGCATGAAGCCAAAGATTGCTACTTTGCTGACATTATCGCTTGAGAAGTTTCAGCAGTTGCGCCTGCTTGATGTTAGTGACAACGCCATCACAGTTCCAGAGAGTCTGCCAGTGTGCCCCTCTGCAGTGCAGTTGGTGCTGGCTAACAATTGCATTACTACTATGGAGGAGGTACGGCGCTTATCCGATGCATTTCCGAATGTGAGCGCCGTAGATTTGATAGATAATCCTGTTTCCACTCCACAGAACTTCTCGTCTTTGTTCTCTACATTTGCCAAACTTGAGGCCCTCAACTACCAAGATAAGGACGGTGTCGACGTTGAAGTACACGACCCATGTGAGTCCTCAAGTGGTAGCGAGTCTGAATACGATAGCAGCGAAGAAGATGATGGTGATGAAAGCGGTAGCGAGGATGATGACGAGGAGGAAGAAAGTAGTGAAGACAATGATGATGATGATGATGAACCAGCATCGAAGCGCGCACGTGCCTAACATACTCAATAATTGTTTGTGAGCCCCTTGTTTGGCGCTCCTTTATGAAAGCGATAGGTATACCTTGCCATTGAGTACATAGCATAGATAAAGAGGGGGAAATACATATTTATAAATGAGATTCGTTACTACTACTACTACTACTACTACTACTGCTAGGATTTCACAGGTAAACGTTGATAGGACAGATCGTTGTGAGTAGTATCAGAAGGATCAAATAGGAGACATCCGCTACTCTCATGAGGGCACCAGCTGCTTCACTGCTACTTGAGACGAAAGGATTATAGCTGTTATGACGTTGACATTATGCTACTTCGTCGATTTTTTTTTTTTTTTTGTGACTTGAAATTGTCTTTATTTAGCTTTGCGTCTCATCACGCAGCTTCAAGCGCACCACTGATTATCGTTACGACCCCGTTGCAGCAGCAAAAAAAAGGGGTTTATTTTTTAGTACTTGTCACTATTGCCCAGTGTGAGGCGCATATCTGCATTTCTGCTGGCAGCCATGGCATCGCGCTATGATGTGACGAACGAGCCTACCTCAGAAGCTGTGGCTGCCAACTACGCGGAGGTGATGAAGAACATCGCGGGTGCCGCTGAAGGGCGTCAGATCAACTTGGTGGCTGTTTCCAAAACCAAGTCGGCGGCATGTGTGAAGCACCTGTACGACTGCGGCCATCGCACGTTTGGAGAAAACTATGTGGACGAGCTGAGCGAGAAGTCTAAGGAATTACCAGGGGACATTATCTGGCACTTCGTGGGCCATCTACAGAGCAACAAGGTAAAGGAGTTGCTTTCCGAAACACCCTCTCTTTCCGTCATCGAGAGCGTTGACAGTGTGAAGCTTGCCAACAAGTTAGATGCAGGCTGCGAAGCCTATCGTCCTGGTCTTCCTCCGCTTGGCGTGTACCTGCAGGTCAACACAAGTGGCGAGGAGAGCAAGAGCGGCACGGCCCCAGGGACAGACACCGTGGCACTGGCGCTGCACATCGCCACGAATTGCAAGAACTTACGACTGCAAGGTGCCATGACAATTGGCATGCTGGACTATACTAGCCGACCAGAGAACTTTACGTGCCTTATCAAGTGCCGTGAAGAGATTGGCAAGGCACTGGGCATAGACCCAGAGACACTTCAGCTTTCGATGGGTATGAGCGGAGATTACGTCAACGCCATCAAGATGGGCAGTACCACTGTACGCGTGGGTACGTCTTTGTTTGGAAGTCGATACTATCCACCAAAGGATGAACTCAGGTAGTCATTTTTTTTTTTCATTTTCAACATTTGATGCTTTTTTTTTTATTACAAATGTAGTGAAGCACCACCTCTTCTACGGATATGAGAGAGGGTGCGTTTGGACCGTGTGCAATGGTGCTCAATACTGTGGGTGCGATATCGATATTTATGGCCTTTGTGTCCTCCTAGAGTAACATTTCTAAAGTGAGATTCCTCTCAGAGCGCCTATTTCTCTGTGCAACAACAAAAAAAAAAAGGGAGCAAAACGAGAAAATGATCTGCTGTGAGCGGGACGTAGCGAATATCTATCCTGTTACCTCGCAAGTATATCATGTTTAGAGTTACATATATCAATAAGACACTCTTGGTTGAGTATACGTTCTGTTTGTTTCTCTCATTTTTTAAAGACCCTTTGTTGGAACTGGTAGAGACTAATTATTATTATTATTTTTTTTTTTTGCGGGACCGCTGGGGACACATGGAAGATTGTCAGCTTTTTCTTTTTCTAGACTGTAGGACTGC
This sequence comes from Sergeia podlipaevii, assembly GCA_030849805.1. Lineage (NCBI taxonomy): Eukaryota > Euglenozoa > Kinetoplastea > Trypanosomatida > Trypanosomatidae > Sergeia > Sergeia podlipaevii. The sequence continues at coordinate 27,688 of JASANZ010002104.1, read as the reverse complement.
TGAACCCTTAATATTTTACGCAGTTAGAGATGTCTTTGTGCAGCAGTGCGTTGAGATTTTTTCCCTTGTTTCTCGCAGTTGTACGCATGACAGTAATGATCTGCTAGTACCAGGGCAACGCCCATCATCGACCGCGAGAGTATTTGTTTCTTTGTACACTATTCTTGCTGATCGTGTCGATGTGCACCTTGACCGGATTTGCGCATCCGACCCTGGTGCTGCGCTGGATCACATCCTGGGGAGACTGGAGGCGCTACGCTCTTTGCGTGGTGTTTCTATGACGACACGCGGAGCTTTTAAGGACCCATTGCAGGTTATTCACTCTGTCCTTCGTGCCATCAGCACTACTGCCCGGGGAGAGCAGCAGCAGAAGCGACAGCTAGCGCTTATCATGACGAGCTTCATTCCCCATACTGAATTATACTACTCGCTCACAGGTGTGTGCGACATGCTTTCTACTGACTGCGCTGTCTATGGCGTGGTGGCTGACAGCGCGGCTGTGTGCCTGACGAGCGTACATTTGTGTCCCAAAGGACGTCTTCATCGTTGCTCCGTGGACCCGGACGATATGCGGGCCGCTCTTCAAGACTCTCTCTGCGATCATCTTTTACTCAGCCCGCACTGGCACTTCGATCTTGTTCTGCAGGAAAAGGATTCTGGTTGGCCGCGGTCACCGCGAGAGGTGTTGAAAATTTCGTGTGTGGCGGAGCGATCTTACTTGGCCAGGCCACAACGTGCTTCTTGGGAGGATGGGATATCCATGGGCAGTACGGGGACACTGGAGGCCTTACTTGATCCACGCAATGTGGATGAACTTTTTCTTTGCGGGGATCCATGGGTAGTGCATGCCGACACAGCACTGCAGGCTCTGGAGGGGAGTGGCGGTGCGGTGGTGCCTGAATGTGGAACACCACCAGCGGCGTTGTTTAACATTCTTTACGAGCAGATGCAGTCAGACGTGCTTGTGCTGCGAATTGACGGAAGTGAAGGAGCTGTGTGGATGCTGGGCATCTTTGCTGATCGCACCCACCTCATATTGCGTAATGTGCTGCCGCCACACTTGCGAAGAGCGCAACCGAATGTTTTGTTGGCTCGAAGCGCTGTAGAGTCGGCTGTAGTGAATGCGGTTCAACACGTAAGACATGTTTTGCTGACCCACAGTGGCACTTTCTCCCTTGATGCTGCAATAAGCGATCAGTAGTTGTCACTCCGCAATGGGGATGTGGTCGGCCACTTTCTGAGTACGCCTTTATCTAGACTCATTTTTTTTTCTTTTTTTTTAAACAATACAGACATCCCATATTTGGTGCTCTGCCATTTAGGCAACATATGCGCACGTTGTTTCACGTTGGTAGGCAAAGTGTGCTGTCTAGCCGTTTAGATGCACAGATATATTTTTTTTCTCCTCTTTCACACAGAAACTTTTTGTTCTACTTTCAGTATGTACGGGCCACTTTATATTCGTGGAGATTCAATAACATTTTTTTTTTTGCCACACAAAAACTGCTTTATAAAAGCAGAGAAAATGCACTCAATTCTTTCACCTTCCTTTCTCTCATTTCATTTGATATACTTGTTTTGGAATGCGGATGTGCTCTTAGAAGATAGCAGTGCCCCGCCCTTTTCACTAGTTATACATTTCTATATAGAGAGCTCGTATTTAGGAGCCAGTTTTTATTTTTATCGTTATTATCTTTCCCTTTATCTCTTTACTGTGTGGAGAGAGAGCATCACACGTTTGTAGCGAAATTGACTATTATTTTTATTCTTACACGTGGATACACACATATATACGCAGAAGAAGATAGAGGGGAAAAGAGAAGAAGTACATATCAATTGGAAGGTGCTGAGGGAAATCATATAGGATGCCCATTGAAGCGTGCAGTGGGTTGTGGAGGTCGGAGGACATGATGGTGCTGTCGCTCCACATGCAGCGCGAGGTAGCGCATGACGCCGTTCTGAAACTAGGCGAAATTGGTCAATTCCAGTTTCACGACTTAAATAAGGACGTGAGCGCCTTTCAGCGAGACTTCGTTCAAGAGGTACGCAGATGCGACGATATGGAGCGCAAACTGCGCTTCTTGCAAGACGAGATTGATCGCGCCGGGGTGGCAACGATATCGGACGGAGCAGCTGAGGGTGAGACGATGCTCTCGCTTGAGCAGAAGATTGACGACTTGTATAGGGAGGTGATGCAACTCAACGAGCAGTACCAGGCGTTGATTGAGGAGCGCAACCGCTCCAAGGAGCACTTGGAGATTCTCAATCGTGAATTTGGGGGTGCCAGCGGTGATGGATTACTGATGCTCACTGGCGTGGTTCCTAAAGAGAGGCTGGCTGTCTTTGAGCGGGTTGTGTACCGTGCAACCCGCGGCAACTCCATTCTGCGCACGGATGAGATCGACACACCGTTCTACAGCATTCACGACAATCAGCCTGTGTACAAGAGCGTCTTTGTGATCTACTTCTCCGCCTCTCGACTTTGCGAAAAGCTGAGTAAGATCTGCGAGGCCAACGGAGGTACGCTTTACCCGTACGCGGAGAGCGATGTGCAGCTAGCTGACATGCGCGACGCTCTGCAGCAGCAGGTGGAGACGGTCACGCAGACTCTCCAGCAGTCTACGATTCGACAGAGACAGGTACTTCTAAGTATGGCCACCTCCTGCTATGAGTGGCACCGCGCCGTGGTAACGGAAAAGGCTGTATTTGCAACCATGAATATGCTCAAGTTTTCCGGGTCAACGGCGGTTGCACAGGGATGGGCGCCGGTAAGAGCGTACGAAGACATCCGCGCAGCCATTGCAGAGGCAGAGTACATGACCGGTGCGCAGGTGGGAACTATTATCGAGGAGGTCAAGACTAAGGATACGCCGCCAACATATTTCAAGACCAACAAGATCACGAGTTCCTTCCAGGGCATCGTGGATAGCTACGGTATGGCCCGCTACAAGGAGGCTAACCCGGGCGTTTTTACCATTATCACGTTTCCGTACTTGTTCGGCATTATGTACGGTGATATTGGCCACGGCTTGATTCTCACCCTTTTTGCTGCGTTTCTCGTGTTCAAGGAGAAGAGTTTTGAAGGCAAGCCTCTCAACGAGATCTTCTCCATGATTTTTGGGGGACGCTACCTTCTTTTGCTCATGGGCTTTTTCGCAATCTACATGGGGATCCTATACAACGATATGTTTGGGTTTTCAGTGGAGATATTTGCTTCTGGGTACCGTTGGCCTCTGCTGCCACCAGAGGGACCCGACGGAGTTGTATACCCTTCTTCGCCCACTGGGCGTCCCAGTGTGAAGCCCGCCGACCCTGTCATCTTTGGAGTGGACTCTGCCTGGGCTGAGACGGAGAACAAACTTGAGTTTTACAACTCTATCAAGATGAAGTGCTCTGTTATTGTCGGTGTAACTCAGATGATGGCCGGTGTCTTCATGTCTCTCTCCAACCATCTGTACTTCAATAATCGCATCAAGCTGTGGTTTCAGTTTATCCCCGAACTTGTGTTCCTCTCCTGCACGTTTGGGTATATGTGCCTTTTGATCATCATCAAGTGGCTCATAACATGGGAGAACACCAACGACGCCCCAAGCCTCTTGGAGACAATGACCAACTTTTTTCTTGCCCCAGGTGACGTGAACCTCCCGCTTTTTTCTGGACAAGCTGCTCTGCAGGTGGTGCTGCTGCTTATCAGCGTGGCATGCGTACCGTGCATGCTGTGCGTTATCCCTTACATGGAGAAGAAGGAGCACGACGAGAAGATGAAGGAGAAGGCGCAGCGACTGGAGGCACACGGCGGTGCTGCGTTGGAGGATGAAGACGACGAGGAAGATGACTTTGAGATTAGTGAGATTGTCATTCATCAGGTCATTCACACTATTGAGTACGTGCTAGGCTGCGTGTCAAATACGGCGTCTTATCTGCGACTGTGGGCACTTTCCTTGGCACACTCGCAGCTCTCGGAGGTGTTTTGGAGCTTTGCATTCTTGCTCACTCTGGGCCTTGACGGCGGATCAGGTATATTTGTGTTCATTGGGTTTTCTGTATGGATGTGCGCTACGTTGGGCGTGTTGCTGGGTATGGAGTCGCTCTCTGCTTTTCTGCACGCACTGCGTCTGCACTGGGTGGAGTTTAACAACAAGTTCTATGCCGCTGATGGACGTGCCTTTGAACCATTTGATCTTACCGAGGCGCTATCACGCATACGGTGTTAATCGCCGTACTATCACTCTCCTCTTTTTTTTTTTACTGTAGGCATATGCGCGCCACTTTGCTACATGTGGCAGCGCACATGAGCACGGAAACGCAGATTATATATATATATATATATATTATTATTATTATTATTATTTTTGTTAGCAGTGCTTGAAGGAAGTTTTTTTTTTGGTTGTTGTTTATTTGTTTCTGTTGATGCGTACTTTTTTTGTTTATCGTTAAATACACAAAAGTGTGTTGTGTGTTCGTGTTGGTGGCCACCTCATGCCAAATGTGTCTCACATATCTTTCTCTTTGTAGTCCCTTTCACCTCATTCCCCCCCAAAAAGGCACGCATATATATGTTTGTGTGCGATAAAGCATACTGAAAGATATTGTATGCACTGCATAGATAAATTGATGAGCCATTATATATATATTTTTATCTTTTTGGATAGGCAAGATGACTTTTGTTGTCTTTGTGAGTCACACTATTTGTTCTTTGTTTTGAGATTTATATGCCATTGAGGAGTAATGTGGGAGTGAAGAGAAAGAGAAGGGTGTATTTCCGAATACCTTTAAGGTACTCAAAACTTCACTTTTTTTCTTGTTTAAATGTGCTCTGGTGAGCTATTTGCACTTGGTCGCAGAATACAAAGTGTCTGTGTACGTGAAATACACCTTTCCAGGTGTTGTTACTACGCTTTACGTTTGCCAGGGAGGTGTGCCTGTGTTGTCTCATGCCCTTTTTTTTTTGTAAACATTATGCTCTTTTTCTTTGACTTTTTCTTTCCCCGAATGCTCGCTCTTGCCACTAACGTTTCAAGTGCATCTCACTTTTTTAAATTTTATTTTGTTGTTAGCGTCATATTGAGTTTCTGCATTTAGTACGTTGATCTCCTTTTGCATTACGTACACTTGCACGGAGGCGACTCACGCATATTCAGCAAACACCGCCTATTCCTAAGGTGTTCCTGATATTAGCATTACCTAACATATTTACGTATTTACCGTTACACATAAGCACAAACACACACACACACAGCTACGCGCTTGAGAGACGAAGGCACCTATATTTAGCACTAGAATTAATTATTGCCACCTGCTAGGGTTTTGTGCGTGATTGGAGAGCCGCTTGAGTACACACTAACAAAGTAGCAAGCGATATATATATATATATATATATATATATATAAAAGGAGGTGGGAGTTCTGTTTGTCGCAAAATGATGCGAGGCAACCTCTTTCGCGGAGTGCAGCTTCGCTGCCGTGTAGCTCACCGCTTCATTACTCCAATCGTGACTGCCTGCCCGTATGGCTATGGTAGCGCAACTCCTACACAAACTGCGACGGACATGGGCATGGCCGGTATGGAGCACTGTCCTGTAGTTGGTACTACACCGCCTGCTCATTGTCCCCTAGAGTTTGACGTCAATGATGTGGTGATGAAGCAGCCATCTCTGATGAACATAGCGTCTAAGATGGGCAAGTCACAGCTATCAGCGTATGTGGCGGCTACTGCACTCGCTGGATATGTCATTGCAGGAGGCACGAACCCACTCTTCGCAACTATTGTCACAGCAGGCACCATGCTGCAATCCTGCTCCGCGAATACAGCCAACCAAATCATAGAAGTGCCGTATGACGCTATGATGAAGCGCACCTGCCGCCGCCCACTTCCCATGAAGCAGATCACACCGCAGGGTGCCATCATGTTATCCGCCACGGAGCTTGCTATTGGCACAGGCATGCTGTACTGTGTGAGCCCCGCCGCTGCAGCGCTTGGCTGTGTGAACTGGTTCTTGTACGTCGGGATGTACACCCCACTGAAGCGCATTTCGCCGTTGAATACATGGTTTGGGTCTATCGTTGGTGGTGTGCCGCCTCTGATGGGTGGACTTGTTGCATCGCCTGTCATTGGAGGCCCCGTGGTGCTGCTCGCAACACTATTGTTCATATGGCAGATCCCGCACTTCCACGGCCTGGCTTTTCATTGCCGCCGCGATTATGAAGCAGCTGGGTACAAGATGCTCGCATATTCTCATCCCTGGCGCGCCTCCTTTTATGCGGTGCTGCTCTCCGTATTCATGGCTGTACTTACGCTTGCTGGTCCGTCTATAGTGGAGATGCCTGTGGAGGGTGTGTGGTACTATCCTGTAGCTGCAGCTGCCAATGCTGTGATGATATACAAGTCACTTCTGTTTCATCAATCACCCCAGCAACACTGCCGTGGTTGTTTTGTCTTTTCTTATGTTTACTTGTCTATCATGCTCGCGGCCATCATGCTCAGCTATGTACAGCCAGTCCATAGGGTCAATAGCGCTATTGCATATCTGAGCGGCGAAACAGAAGAGGCGGAGGATACTGTGTGTGCCTCAGCGAATACCGCATAACAGAATCTACTCATGCGTGCGCGCAGTGCTGCAATAGAGAATGATAGGCGCCTGTGTGGAAAACAAACGAACAAACAAAAAAGTGCATTAACAAAGAAAATATACGTATTTGGCCAACGCTCCAGGATGTTAGCTGGCGTTATCGTTTTTTCCCTGTATGCCTCGATAATAATTGCGGCTTGGCTTTTTCTATCTCTGCTTCCTTATACACGTTTATCAGGAATGATCAGCTTAAAAGAAGAAGAATAAAGAATACTTTTACCGAGTCCACTTGCATGACAGAGACGAGCGCTTTGAAACGTGTTGGTACAAGCATAAATGATATTCATAAAGAAGCGAATGAGAATAAAGTCCATTGATTGTTGTTCTCACACACGCACACACACATATTATTTACCGTTGTTTTTCTTTTCGGCGTTACATAGTTTTCCGATTTGGTGTTTTTTCTTCTTCTTGTTCCTACTCATCTCTGTATCTATGTGCATCTTCCTGTTGGCAATCAGCTGTATGTGTGGGCGAGGAAGATATTTCTGTGCCTTCTCTCTTCAGTCTATTGGTACATTGGTGTGTTGCCTTTGTGTGGGAGGGGAAGGTAGTTTTATACCCAAATAGTGCTGCGAAGTGTGACGGTTCTGAATATTGGGGGTGACGCATGTATGTTGTTGAAAACGCTTCTTTTTTTTCAAAAAAAACCATTTAGTACAGTACATTTTTATATATGATTTTTTCCCGTTTTCTTGTGTATTGTTGATGTTCTTGCTGTTTGTGTTTGTGATAGAGTAAGTAGTGATATCTAGGGGAATTGTAGGTAGGATGATTTGGACGCTTCTGAGGCCTTAATTGCGCTCAGGTCTATGGCGACTTTGACGTGGGAGTCTGCTAGTAGCAGAGATTCTCACAGAAGTTGGGGTTCTTCCGGCGATAAGTTGAATTAGTGTGTTTTGATTGAGCTAGTAGACCAACTTTTTTTTTCTTTAGTAAGTAAGCGAATACACATAAATTAGAAAGAGAGCATTTTTATTATTATTATTTATCATCATTTTTCACACTACTTTGTTTTCAACAGTAAGCAATAGCAAAACAAAAGAAACACGCACACACATACGCAATCACGCGTGTGCGCAGGGGGTCTGCTCATCACTGTATTTCTATTACGAATATTTCCGATTTAACATTTCAAACACAGTTTCACACTTTATGAGGGATGCTGAAATCCCCTACACGCACTCATACCATTGGTTACGAACTACGCTTCTAGCTTTCCTGCGAAGCTATTAAAGCACCAAATTTATACACTTCAAGTTACTTTTTATTACTATTTTTATCTTTAACTTTCACTCACTTACAGTGGCCGACAGACGACTCTATATTTGGAAAAAAAAGTGTTCAACAAGTACTGGCTGCGGTGTTGTATCGTAGTCTATACTCGTCAGATTTAGATTTTATTATTCACAAAGCACTAGTGGACACTTTTCTGACGTGCACCACGAGCAGCATAATACATCGGAGTCAATTTGATAGCAGCTTGCGCTTTTTTTTTTTCTCTTTTTATGCAAGCTGCCGCTACAGGCAAGGGAGTCCCCAGCACGTGGGTGCACCCAGATTTGCGTAAGCAAATGCTGGAGCGTATCAGCACTGGGACAGCGCGTCGCATTGAAAAACTAGAGGAAGACTGTGAGCATGTCTCCGACTACACTAAACGCATAGAAGTGAGCCTCAGTGATAAAAAACAGCGTTTTCAGAAGCTTCAGCACACCCTTCAAACGCTTGCCACGGAGGTCGAGGTGGGTACGCAGCAGTGCAGCGAAGCTCATCGCTTACAGGACACCCTCACAAGTCAGATTTACTTTCAGAAGAGCATCATCCCCCACTCTTTGACTAGCGTGAAGGAGTCGCTTCTGGGTCAGGTACTAGCGCGAAGGGAGTACTTGGGTAACGATTTTCGCAGCATAGAAATGCCTTTCTCCGCACTCTCACAGTGCATCGCATTTTTTGGACAGGCTCTAGTTTGTGAGGTTAGCGAGGATGAGACTGGCAATGCATCAATTCAGGCATTTCTTGCTCAGTGCGCACCACTGTTTGAGTGGAACAGCGAGAGTCACACAGTGGGACTCCCTTTTTTTTTCGATGAGCCGTGCCTTATGGCAGCGAATGGACAGTTGACTTGCGGCAACCCAGCATGCGCGTATTGGCACAAGGATCAATGTGAGCATATGAAGATGTGCTGTCGCATGCTAGTGGCACGCGGAGCACTGTTGTTCTCTAGAGACCATCGCCTTTGTGCTGTATCGGAGTTTTTTTTGACATTTGCGCAGCACGCCGAGTGCCTTGACACTGTCGAGAGTCTGTGCAGACGCATGGCATACACTCTTAACTATGTAGTGGCGCTTGGCTGGCATGGCGGCTTTCTCTCTACCGAATCACCACAGTCCTCCCCCTCGCGCACCGCCGCGTGCTGCTGGCCAGCACCGGTTGCCTTGCTGACCTCCTCGTCAGTGCCTCCACTACGTTTGCTTTTAAGAGATGCAGAGGAGAAGGCAGCGTGGGAGTGGATGCAGAGAGCAGGCTCAGCCACTGATTTTTTTACTGCACGGCAGGACGCACTCGCCTGGCGTTGCGTAATCTTTTTCACTCCTACGACAGCGTCGGAGCAGCGTCTATGGCTTGCCGAACGAGGGGCCGCACTATTTCCTAGCTCCCCGCATCTGCAGCTTCATTGTGTGTTTACTCTTATCGATCTTGACACACCTGTAGTAGTGTGTGCTTCAAGATGCTTAGAGGCCGCTGAGATACTGGCAACTCAAGTATGCGCTGCCGCTTATGCTGGAGCTTCTACACATTGCAGTTACACCGATGGCGCTGTCTTTTATGCAGAAACAGTGCCTCGATATATCGCCTATATGATAGCCCGTGCTGTGGTATACTGCGCCGCTAAGGGAGACCGCCAGCAGACTACCGCACTGCTATCTAGAGTTCTGGAAAAGGGGAGTGGAAGCTATGGACTGCTGCCTATGGCGTCTCACAACTTGTCTTTAATGCTTGCAGTGGCACGAGAGGGTGGAGATCTCACAGGCATGGCGGATCTGCCCTTGGGGTGCATATCCGACATGACCTTTACTCTTCGTCGGCCATGCACACCATACACCAACGGCGCTTGCGCAGAAATACTACAACAACAACTTCACATGACGCACGCCTATGAACGAGACCTTCTGTCCCCTTCACTGGTGGATGAACTGGTCGCCGCCACACGCCTAGCACTTATGCGCACTTCCTCTGCGACGCTTTCTTGCTCTACTTCCATTCCGACCCCACTTTCAACCCATGAGCAGACGCTCCTGTGGGTTGAGTGGATACACCTTGTCGCTACAGCCCATGGCATTCCAGCAGCTGCGAGTACGGTGTGTGACTTATTAAAGGCGGAATGCGCGCACGATGCAACGACAATATGTGCGCCGCTGATGCTGTTCATGTGTTGCTTTCTAGCAGCTTTCCGGCCAGATCAACGTCATCTAGCGCAGGAGGCTGCCTCTCGATGCTGTGGGCATGCGAAGTCAGAGCACACGAATAGAGGTGCAGATGGGCAGACATCACTAGGAGTTGAGGAATTCCTCACACCGTTGGATGGTGTTACGGCAAATTTGCTATCTGCCATGCTGGAGCACGCACCACAGGAGCAGTCAGAGCGTCTTGGAAGTAGTTGCGTTCTTTCTTACGCAAGCGATGCTACTGCCACACAACTTCTTATGCTGGCTCAGTGTCGACTGGCTGCCATCGCTGAAGACGAGAGCGCTTTTAGGGCAACTCTAACACAAAACCTCCAGGTCGCCAGGGAGGCCCATCTTTTGCTTTGGAGTCCGCTAGATACATGGCACAGCAAGGTAGTTGGTGCCCCACATTACATGGCTCTCACCGTCTACCAGCAAGTCCCGTCCTTGCTGGGCTCCAAAATACACCTGACAAGGCAGTGGCGTATTGCAGTACTAGAAGTCGCTAGTGCTCTTGCTGTGCTACACCCCGTACTGCGAGAGCAGCAGCAGCAGTCACCTGCGTGAACCAGTTATGCAGCCTTGCAGACATCGAAGTGCGAACGCATGTAGTTTTCTAGGTGGCCCTATATATATTTTTTTTTTTTTAGAATCGACATCCTTTTAGAGCAACTTGATTTTGCATGAGTGAAGATTTACAGATTTTGTTTATATATAACATAGCCATGAAGAAGGAAAAAGTTTTTGTGACTATATCATTGCTTTTTATCAGTGTGTTACTTTTGCGTCATTGCCTTTTTTCTTATGTGCAACAACAACAAAACAGCAGCTCTACATTTTTCATCTCTGGCCGCGCGCGTTTTTTTTTTTTTTTGACTTCTCTCTTTTTACCATACCTTCTTCATTTCTGGTATTGAATGCAAGTAGTTTTTAACGGAGGAATAGTTTTGTTTCAAGAAATCAGTGCAGACACTTGCACTTGATGGATCGTGGTGTTTCAGGCGCTCTTGCTGAGCATCTATAAGTTTATATATTTAGGATGAGATCAGAAGGGCGGTCCATCGCTGATGCGTTGCGTATACGTGGTGGTGCCTTTAAGCTTGATCGTCCAGTATCATGCGTCACGTATCCGACCTTCACCATCCTAGTGTGGGAACCACCGCAATACTCAGGCGATGCTCGTCTTCAGTGCCGGATAAACTGGGAGTATACGGTGGAATGCCAAGGTGTGCACCAATCTGGTGCCCCCGCACCTCCTAGCTGCACAACCACCGAGGCTACCTACGTAGTACACCCTCTACATCAGCCTCATGGAACCCTGCAGGTACGCCTCACTGCGCGGGGTACAATTCATGGAGGCGGCGGTGCAACCGCACTGGCTTCTGTCAGCTGCACCATTAACCTTGTCACCGATGTGTCCGTTTCATGGCTACTGCCTTCCTTCGTGGCTGACATACCGTCGGACACGCTATACTGTGGAAGCACCGCATTGGTACTCATTTTGGATGCGTTGACGCTCTGTGCAGGAGGGGCGGACTCTATCAGGTCATTCAAACCACATGCATTTCATAAGTCTGACTTTTCTGTGATACCAGAACCACTCGCGCTTCACAGTACGGGTCTCTCTCTGCAGGGTGCTCGAGCAGAGTATGTAAACAAGCCGCACGTGGTGTACTACTATGTCGGCTCCATGATGACAGTGTCTGGCAAAAAGGAACGTTCCCGTACGGGATCTACTGCACTTGTGGATCAACAAACACTGACTGAAGTGTTGTTGCGAGTAATGGACGAAGACGCTACTGTTGTGTTGTGCGGCATTGGACAGACAGGTGTTCGAGCGGCCGCTGCGACGCATGCGCTGCTGAGCGAAGCTCTTGCCGTTGCCCCTGATGTCGTGCCACGTATCCTTTGCGTTACATTTGGCTCGCCTCGATTGCAATTTAATGATGACGTGCGACAGGCCGTCCTCCGCCGCACCGCACGACTGAGTGGTAACTTTCTGCACTACACTGGCGTCCCCAATGTTGGAGATCCTTGTAGCGGCTTATCTGGTGGCTCCCCGCCACGGCGGCGTCTATGTGCTTATCTTGGCATTCGATGTGGTCCTGTATTATCTCCTAGCACAGGGCACTATGCGCTCGCCAGTACTATAGCAGCTGCTGGGGAGCTGGCTGATGAGGAGCGAATGGAGTGCCTGGATGTCTGCAAGCACATTCAGATACTGAGCGGGATACTACATATGTCTCTTGCTATGCCCCCTCTTGCTCCACAGATTGACTCCATTACTGTTGCTGCCACACGGTCGAGCACAGTTCTGAAGGTTTGTGGGGAGAATCTTCACGTGGCGCCGAGCATTACTTGTATGTTAGAGGTTGCTGATGTGCCACTTCCAGCTGTGATCAAGTCTATAGCTACAAGGGAACTGAAAGTAGAGTTAAACATTTTCGGTGTTCTCGCAACACAATGCACGTACTTGGGTGGTGCTCCTACTTCCTCTATACGTGTAAGTATTCTTCTTAGCACCGATATGGGATGTACAGATCCTTATCGTCTGAAGATCCCAGTTTCTTTGGCGCTTTCCACACTATTCTTTCGCTCTGGCTCTCAACCAGTTACGTGGGAGGCGGGCACTCCGATGGAATTACTTGAGCCCTCACTCGAATTTTTGCTGCTTTGCCGCTTGGCCACTCCGAGTGCTGTTACATTGTCTGCTGTACATCATCAATTGCGTGCAGCTGCAAGGGCTGTTTGTTACCATCGCGGACGTGTCGGTACTACCAACGGTATACTCATTCTCGCCAATGCCATTGCTGCTCGCTTTTCTTCCTCTAAAGCTTCTAGTTCTGAAGTGGCGGTACCTATGCTCGATGTAATGTCAGATGATACGGTCGGATCAATCAATAATACCGGCGAAGGTCCTTCTCAGTTACTGAAGAAGCTTTTGGCTGGACTACCACTGCTTCACGACGCATCCCTCTATGCACAGCAGCTACGCCGTCTGCTGTCTGTAGTGCAATTGGAATCGGTCTTTTCATTGCCACGCGAGGCGCCGATAGTTCTGCTTGAGGCCGAGCTTCATGCGTCTGTTCTCACATACTTACAGAATAGTCGGGGGACTTGCATTAACTGTGATGTACACGAAGGCGGTCTGGCTACTTATCTTTCTTTTAGTTCCTTCTATGCTCATATTCATCCATTACTGTCTTCTCACACGGATCCAGCAACTGCCATGACGGCTGCTGTAGATTTGTTATCGGATGCTGCGGCCATGTGGGCCGGGTGCTTGTTGCATGAGCTGAGGCTCGCTCATGTGCAGCTGAGGTGCCTAGCAGTCATTGGCTGCCAGGGAAGTGGGTGCTCGACACTTACTGCTGCACTGCGTGGTGTGCTGCGCGAGAGGTTCTCTAGCTTTTACGGACTTGCATTTTCTTTGCGCGAGGGGCAGCTGGCTGAACTTGAGCGGATAGCATTTCTAGGCATGCGCAGCAGCGTCTTCATCGTTGGTGAAGCAGGGGACATGGGCAGCACGCAGTTTGCTTCTCTCGTTGGGGCAGTTCAGAAGATCGGCAGAAATGTCAACAACTGGCGTCAAAGCCACTCGGTTTCTGTGCATTTACTACTCTCCAAAATTGATGAGTGTGTGAGTGGTGCTTGTTCTTCATCTAGTCCTGAACTATCGGCAGACACCGTCCGTGCTGCTGTTGTGTCCTCAGTGTGCGCTGGACGATGGAATGGCGAGGTCCCTGTTGTAGGAGTCTGTCTTGCCCCCTCTGTGCAAACCATCAGCGCTGCATTCGCACAACTTGGAATACAGCAGGATCCCTTTGAATTTGCCGTGTCACTTCGTTCTCTCTCTGTGGATTCCCTAGTTACTTTGCTGAACCCTATTATGCTGCCTACCCCTTGTTCTTGAGTTGTCCACATATATATATATATAGAGAGAGAGAGAGAGAGAGAAGGAGTAACACCCTACTTTTGCAGATGCACATTTAGCGCTTTCTCCAATTTTCCAATGAAGGTAGGTTGCGGTTCAAGACCAAAAAGAAGCACAATTATTATCAATGCTTGCTATTGCTCTTTGGTGATTCTTTTATCTTGAAGAAACTAACTATATGGTGAATGAATAATGATGCGTTGATTTTTTTCTTTTATCAAGAAGTATTGCGTGACAATTTCTATTGTTTAGCCTCCATTTATATTGTGGGCAGCCACATGTACGTCACAGTTTTTTATTTATCTTAAATTTTCTTTTTCTTTTTTCTTGATGTTGTGCGGACACATATCGTCGATTAGTACATACACACACACGTATATATATAGTTTATAGGAGGGCTGTACGCTCTCGATACATTTACCTTTAGCTTGAAGAAAAGACATATTCTTTTTTGTGGCCCTCTTACAAATAGTGCAAGAGGCGGATCCTACTGCTACTATTCCGTCCTCTGCCATTTGCGTTGATGCACACCGAGGCGAAGGTCGACGCGCTTCAGTGGGAGGTGATCCAACGGCCTGATTCTCTTGATAACTGGCTTGATCTTATTCGCGCTGTTGGCGCGTCAAGCTCATACAAGTGTCCCATTGCGCGAGCGAACGCTGTCAACACGGTTTACGAACGTGCGTTGCGGTCTATTCCAGCAAATGAGAGACTTTGGACTGCCTATATTGAAAGCCGGAAGGGCGAGGCTGCTTTATGCTCTATAAATGAACTATTTATGATAGTGCGAGAGCTCTATGAGCGAGCAGTAAGTGATCTCCCGTTATGTGTGTCACTTTGGTGTGCCTTTTTAGACTATATATTGTCTTTTTCAGTGGTGCGGCTTACTATGACACGTTGTATAGCGGGTAGAGCGCTGGCGTCGTTGCCGGTAGAGCACCATTATCAGATTTGGAAGCGACTTAAGTTATGGACAACGTCACCACATGTGCCGGACGAAACATTCAGGGTAGTGTGGCGTCTCTACCTACTCAGTGATCCTACTACCTCGAGGCGGCGAGAGTACTTTGCGCTCCTCCTCGGCCGTGGCAACCGCAACATGTACCTCGAGGAATGCATCGCATATGCCGCTGAGCGAGGCTACAGTGACGCTCTTCTGCGAGAGCCGGATTTTTGGGAGCAGGCGCAGATGGTACTGCAGTCGCGTGGATGGACGTTCACCGGCAGTTCAGCTGCGCTGTCACATCTCATAGAGGCAGGCAAGACGTATAGTGCGTCGCCTGTCGAGCTTGTTCTTTCTTTTGTTGTGTTTCTCTACGGACAAGGAAGCATTTCAGAGGGCCGCGCAGCAATGAAAAACCTTTTGCAAACTGCTTCTGATCCTGACAGCTTTTCGATGGCGTACAGCACTGCAGTTGAACTTGAGGATCAAGTATACGAGTCTTTCGCGCTCAGTGAAGCAGTGCAGCGCTGCAGTGACGAGGAGTACAATACCATTACTGCGTGTATGTTTGGCATACATGCTGCTGACCCGCGAGGTTACATGCGCGAGCTAGTAGAGGACTACGCGCTTCTCATGAACCAAGCTCAGCTCAGAAATTCTCCCCATCACGTGCCTCTCTGGTTAAAGCGGGTGGAGCTTCTACGAGAGCGTGTATTTACTCAACGCGCTACAGCAGACGACATTGTATCGCTGTTTCGCCAAGCCATTGCACAGTGCACAACAGGGCTAGCGGTAGTAGAGGCTGCCGCCGCGGAGTTATTTAGTGGGCTGGCGTCAGCCCTTCTTCATATGAGAGACGTAGGCGGGGCCATCAACGTTCTTGCCACAGGCGCGTGGTCAACGACATTTTCCAGCACCTCGGCCAACATGATGTTACTAGGAAACTTGGTAGAAGTTAAACTTATGACCAGCAATGCTCCAGAAGATGTGTTCCAGTACCTTTTCACGCGACTAGCAACCCTTCCAACTGCCGCTACTAAGCGTGGCCGCGGAGGTCTTCTTGTAGGCCAACACCCTCAGCCACATGTAGTGCTATGCCCTGAGGCGTGGGTCTTGTGTTTCGACCTATGCTGCTGTTATGGCACAGAAGATGAACTCTCTAGGCTACTTTCCGCACACAGCGCTTCTTATGCTTACACGGCAGAGGCAGCGTGCTACATGGCCCGCAGGCTGGTAGATAGTGGTAGGTGCGATGCAGCTAGCAAGGAGATAGATAAATGTCTTTCTTCTTCTGTAACTGCAGCTGAGCCGGCCGCCCGTGTGTTTGTGCTCACTCAGAGTATGGCTTTTTTATGCCGCACATACGGCCCCGCTCTGCCCTTGTCAAGGTTAAGAGAAGTGTGTCGCCTTTCATTAGAAGCGGCGGCAGTTTCAATAGCGGTTGCTCCTGCTGCAACAGTGGAACTACTGGTAGCATGTGCGGCACTGGAGGGCAGAGTTGGGTTGTGTGGAGAGGCAACGCAGACACTGCAGCGGGCTGCTTTGCTTGCTATTGCCGTGGCTCCTGAGCAGGTGGCACTCGTGCTTGGATTGATGGAGCAGGCAGTGCGTTACACTCACGAACACCGCGGCATTGCTGGGACACGGCAGTTTTGCGGGACACTTTTGGCGCGGCTGCGGGCTCCTCAGCTGATACACAGGATTGCTCTACACTGGGCCGCCCTTGAGCGTCGATGTGGGAATCCCGCGCAGGCACATGCAGTACTGGATGCTTGCGGGGATAGTCAGGATCCGGCATCTCTCACTGGATCGACGTACTGGACGCTATGGGAGTCTATGTGTATGGATATTAATGAATTCAAGACTGTTGCTCGTAGAAAACAGCAGGTGACAGTGAGATTTGGTGGCGATGATGTGGGTAGCGAGGATGTGAATTGAATTCTTTCTTTCACCATCTTCTTTTCCTAGTATGCGAATAGTTGGTGGTGGTACAGAGAGGAGGGGGGGGGAGGGAAGGACACGGGCAAGTATTAGCTTTGCTAGCTATTTATCCTAAACGGTGACTAGGCTTAAAAAGAAATCCGGCTAAATTTTATGTGGAAGTACATTGAGAGACAAAATGAAAACCAGGTGTTTTTCATTACGAATGTTTTGCTTTGCAGTTTTACGGTACCATCCTTTTTTTTCTGTGTGTAATTAGTTGCCCCACTCCATGACGTTTCTGATCACTTTTAATAATTATAATACTACTAATAATAATATGCATTCCATGTGATTTTATAGTGGTCGCAATAGAGGACTGTATATATCCTGCTTATTTTGGTGATTTGTGCAGGCGTGCAGTCAAAAGCATGCGAAGGAAAGAAAAGCACACAAGTTCTTTTCTGTCATTTTCACCATTTGCATGTTGGCGCTTGCGCGACGGCGCATTGCTAACGTTGACGCTCAATCACAGCTCGAGGCGTATGCCTCTTCTCACTTTCTACAGAGCAAATCATGGTTAATGCCTTGCCATGAATATTATTTTGGTGTCAAATGCATGGGGATACAAAAGCTCAAGATTTCAACAGATTCGCTTGTAGATCGGGAGTTGTCAGCGTTTCCATTCTCTCATCTACCATTACGGACACAAAAGTTGCTCCTTAACAGGGGACCGCCTCCGCCTCCTCTTGGAATGGCCCCACTCATAATATCACGATCCACAGAGGGTGACGACCTCATATGGCGTAGTGCCACCGCAGACGAATACTTAGATTCCACATTTTATCAGACAACAACAAAAAGTGCTCACGACCGCATGTTGTGCTCTTGCACGGTTGCGCAATGCGATGCACCAGCCAATCCCACAGTGACGCTCGTCAATGCGCAGGAAACGTCAAATCCATTTCGCGTAGATAGTACACTGACGCATTTGAACTTAGAGACGGGGCAGCCGCTTCCTGATGCGGTTCAGTCGGGGCTGACCACGGTGATGGCGCAGTTTGGGTACATCTCAATGAAATGGGTGGCTGAAAACAACGTAATACATTCGGGATGCCGAGTCAAGAATGGCGAGACGTCTCGCACTGTGACGACGCTGGACCCGATATATCTTGCTCATGTATCACAGCTGCCATTGGAGAAGCAAACGGAGATGATGTCCTCGATGCCAAGATACGTGCTTACCAAGGCGATGACACAACCATTCATTTATATTAACGGGAGATGGGAAGCAGTTTCCCACTTGGGCCTAATAGGGAGATTGGGTGAACTAGAAGTGCCCGAAACTCCCGGGATTGAGCGTAAATCACAGCCACTACTGTGGGTTCACCAGCTCAAAGCTGATACTTTGGGCTGTACTTTGATTCAGCGCGCCCGTCATTTCACAAAACGCTACTATAACGTAGCGCAGCTTACTGGTGCACGGAACAGATAAAAGGAAGGCTCTTATTCACAACGCAAACGCTTGCGCTACGTTCTTTTAATTATTATACTGAAATCAATAACACTTTATCCTTTCATCCTGAAAGCAAGCTGACCACCACTTACCACTAAATACATTTTTTTTATTGCTTACTTTTGTCGTTTCTACAGAACAACTGCGAAAATAACGATGGGAACATGATCACCTCCATAATCAACTTACATGATTTTTCTTATGTACTTCTCCTTTTACTTTTGGAGTGTTTGCTTGTGTTTTGCACACAATAATTAAAATATTTACTTCTTACGGACCACTGCTGACTGCGCGAGGCCCACACCGCCTACATTTCCATCAGTTTCTTTTATTACTTTTCCCTTTTCTGACTAGTTTGAAAGAAATATTCGCATATTTCAAAGAATCAAAAACAAAATTGTTTCAGTGACGTTACTTCAGGACGAAAAAAAAAAGCGACAGCAACAAGAAAAACCTTTTTCAAGTATGTCGACTCCCAAAAAGATTTACATTGCTGGCCCGGCTGTGTTTCAACCCGATTTTGGCAAAGCTCACTTCGATCGCGTGCGTGCAATGCTTGCTGAGAAGAATGTCCAAGCACTCATTCCTGTCGATGAGGTTGCTCACGGCGCGCTTGATATTCGCAACAAAAACATTGCGTTGATCCAGAAGTGCGACGCCATTATTGCTGACCTTTCTCCATTTCGTTCACACGAATCTGATTGCGGCACTGCGTTTGAGCTTGGCTATGCAGCAGCCCTAGGAAAGATATTGATTACCTTTACGTCTGATAAGCAAACTCTTGTGGAAAAGTATGGAGGAGATAAGGATGCTGATGGCAACACTGTTGAGGACTTCCAGCTTCCTTTTAACTTAATGCTAGCGGATAACGAGTGCCCAATTTTTGAATCTTTTGACGAAGCTTTCGAGCACTTCTGCGAGAAGCACAATAACTAGGCGGCGTCCGCACTTACAGTGCAGAGCGTTGCAGTCAACAAAGTTGGAGTCTTGTCTGTGCAACTTTATTTGTGACACTGTGATATACATATGAGATGATTGTATATTTTATACGGTTTATTTTCAAAACGACTTTTTGCCAAAAAAGAATACTGAGAAACTTGTAGTGAAGCCTAGCTAATATCTTCTGTATCGAATCATGAGGATGTAGTGTGCACTATGGAGTAGCGAACAGCATCGTTTTTTTTTTTTGTTGTTGCTTAGAGAGTCCTGCAGCTACATCAGTAGTTTTTGAGTGAGTTCTATTACCAATATTTATCGTATCAAAAAGGGAAAAAAATGTGTGCAAATCATCAAGCAATTTGTTGAATGCGGACGAATGGATGAAATGAAGCCATGCCACAGAATATGCTTGATATCTGTGCCTAGTTCTCAAAACACAAGATATATCATGCACATCATATTGTTGCGTGAGCTGATAGTTTCATTCTCACGACTATTGTGCTTATTATTTATGAGTTCAACCCACAAAACTATTTTATTCTTGAGTGCGATAAGAATGAAAATGAAAGGTACATACCTTTGACGTTCTTATATAAAACAACAACATAAGCTAATGTTTCATCTATAGTTGCTTATATATGGCTCTTTTCATCCTACGATTACAATTTTTCCTACTCCATTTTATTCTTTTGGTTTTGAGATTTGGGTAGTTACACTTAAATACTGAATCCTTCTACTTCATCAGCAAGAAACAAACTTTGCTTCTTTTTTGTTTCTAGCACTCTCTTTGCGGCAAAGCAAGGGCTCGGTGCAATACGGAAAACGTATCTTTTTGTCTAAACATATATCGGACACTTTTAGATTTTTCTTTCATTTTTTTTTTTTCTTGAAGCCATCTCTTGTCTGTCCTCTATACATTCCGGATGACATCTTTTCAGGACGAGCTAATTTCAGAAAGCCGAGCAAGCATTCAGGAGGGCTTGCTCCCGTATGTTATTCAGCGAATATGGGCAGAGCGGACAACGGCTATTAGCGAGCCACGACGTTTCTTCGTGTTGGCAATTGGCGCTTTCGCGTGTATTTGCGCATCAACGAGCTACGTTTACAACTTGTTTTCAGGGCGTTTGCAAGAGAAGTATGATTTTAGCCAGACTGACATGTCCACTATCACGACAACAGCAGTTTTTCTTAGTCTCGTTGCCTTTCCACTTGCGGCTGTGTATGATCACTACGGCCCACGACCTCTTTTCCTTGTTGGGATGACAGCGTTTCCTTTAGGTGCCGTGCTGTTTGGACTTGCATTCAACGACGTGATTGAGGGATCGGTTTGGAAGTTTTCGGTCTTTTACGCGCTACTGAATATTGGAAGCTGCGTGTTTGATATTGCTTCACTTATGACAGTAATGAGCATCTTTCCCAGCAGTCGAGGAGCAGTGATTGCTGTAATGAAGACATTTATTGGCCTCGGCTCCGCTATTTTTGGTGCTATTCAGCTGGGTTTTTATGAGGGCAACATAAGTGGATTTTTTAACTTTATGGCTGTGTGCGTTGCTGTTATTGGTGTACTAAGCTTCATTTTTATTCAACTACCGCCATATCAACTTACAGGATGGGAGGAGGCGCACTTGGACGAGGCCGAGAAGCGACGCCGAGGGGCATCGAAGAAGGCGTACTATGAGCAAGTACCCCCAGCACGCCGCTTTATGCTTGGCTTTGTGTTGGTATTTCTTCTTATTCTTTTTCTCCCTGTACAGAGCGTTGTGGTGGCGGTCAGTGCTGTTTCACACACCGAGAAGGTTGCTTTTGCACTCGTCACTATATCATTGGTGCTGCTCATCTTTACCATAGCGCTTCCGGTGCGCTGCTTGGAAGGCGGAAGTGAGAGTATTGTTGCCGATATATACAGTCATGACGGTACCACTGATGCTGAGGACGACTCTCCTGACGCACAGCTTCGGCTCAGTATGCGGATGGCATCAACGCGTAGAAGTATCGTCGAGGATGCCGTCTTCAGGCTTCCCCTCGTAGACGAATCAGAACACATTGCGCCGCAGTATCAGACTTCGTTTTGTGAGAGCCTTTGCACGGCGCAACTGTGGATGATGACGTTTTCTCTTTTTGGCGTCATGGGAACGCAGATGGTCATCATCACAAATGCGCGCTTCATCTATGCAGCTGTGGCGGAGAAGCCGATCTCGTCCGAGTTGGCCACACTCTTGACAGTGTTCAACGGCACTGGTAGTGCAATCGGACGCATATTTATGAGCTTATTCGAAATGTGGACTCAGAGGCGTAGTCCTGAGGAGCGCATACCGCTCACAATTGCGTTGTTTATTCCTACAACGCTGATGCTTATTTCTTCGCTGCTTCTTTTGTTTGTACCCTCACAATTTATTGTCTTGCCTTTTGGGTTTACCGCGCTAGCAAATGGGTTTGGTGCAGCTTCAGTCGTTCTTGTGACCCGCACTATCTACGCAAAGGATATGGCGAATCATTATAACTTTATGTCTCTAGGTACCATACTTGCATCCTTTCTTTTGAACCGGCTTCTATACGGCGAGTGGTATTCACACAAGGCCCGGCAACACGGTGGGAACTTGTGCTACGGCAGAGACTGCGTCTTTCTTCCCTTTGCGATCATGACTGCACTTTTGCTCACTAGCCTTGCGGCCAACTTGTTTGTTCATCTTCGCTATACTCACTTTGCCGCCGAGGTGCTCGCGCAGCGGAGGCAAGCACGGTCGAATCTTCAAGGAAACAATGATGAAGATGAAACGTCTGACGCGGCTGTTGCCGCCATGACTGGCATTTCGAATAGAAGTGAGGAAACTCAACCCCTTTTGCGTACAAGTAATGCTCAGATATAACACCACAGAGTACGTTCTCTCTTTTACGGTGATTTATGAGGGTTCTACGCAGCAGCAAAGTCAAATGGAAGCATTGTGAAGCGTTATGACTTTTTTCTTCTTTGCATCATCTTTGACATACAGAAAAATGAAAAGAAAACTAAAACTGCATACAGCTGTACAAAAGCACGAATGTAGTATCACTACATGATGAAGTGGCAGCAATCATACTATATCTTCTCACTAAAAGAAAAAGAAAGAAAAGTAAATGTAAAAATCTGTAATTATGGTTTCTGTTGAAACAATGACAAACATTATTAGATCTACTTTGTTTGAATTTTGTTCTTTTCCTTTTTTTTTTCTTTGATGCTCTATTGTTTACGACGAGGTTCAACTTTGCAGATCATATACGAAATTAGGTTTTTTGGGGGAAAAGTTTAGGTACTTTTGAAGGCCGTATATCATATCATGTCCACCTCAGTTGGAGGGTTTAAGCGGCGCACGGCAAAGAATCCCGCAACACGCCGTGCTGTCAAGAAGTTTGAGCCGAAAGTTGTCGAGAACTCCAAGAAGATTCTTTTCCTTAAGGGTGCCTCGGCGAATGAAGTGGTGTCTAATGTGATTACGGATCTTATGGCCATTACCAAACCCTATTGCAAGAAGCTGAAGAAGAAGAACGCGTTTTTGCCATTTGATGGGAGGCAGCATATTGAGTTTTTGGGTTTCAAGAATGACTGCTCACTCTTTTGCTTTGGCGCGCACAATAAGAAACGGCCCAACAACATCACCATTGGCCGGCAGTTTGACTTTCACGTTTTGGATATGATGGAACTTGGCGTGATTGCGGCCGACCGCTTAGACATGACGCGTGCCTCAGGGGTAGAAGCGGGATCTGTAGGAGGAAAGCCATTCTTTGTTTTTGATGGAAGTGAATTCGAGTCTGATCCTGGCTTTATGCGTGTCAAGAACCTGCTTATTGATTATTTCCGTGGAGGCAACGACGTTGACGTCGCTCTTGATGGGTGCGATCGTGTGCTTCATTTTTCTCTGCGCTCATCAAACGGCGAGGATGCGTGCGTTCTTCCATCCACTGACTGCTATAGCAATAAGCCACCGACGGAGAAGGGCAATACCATCTTGTGCATGCGCCACTACGCTGTGCAGAAGCCTTCAACAGCGGCAGGTGTACACAAGAACATCAAAAACATCACCTTGTATGATATTGGCCCCAACTACGACTTTGAGATGCGGCGCCTTTCGTTTGCTACTCAACAGGAGTTTAAGGTGGCGTGCAGGCTGCCCAAGGAAGCACTGGCGTCACTGCGCTCCACGGCCGCCAACGTACACACAGACGGCATGAACAACTTGCGTGGTCAGCTGCACGTTGGCAAGCAGGACATCTCCGAGCTCAATTTACGCCGTTTTAAGGCACACCGGGGTGCCGCACGTGGAGCTGGCGATGAAAGCGCCGATGCGGCTGAGGCAGATATGACGGCGACTGCTCCTGCGAGGAAGAGGCGCCGCTCCAAGAAGGACAGCATGGAGGACGCCGTCCCTGAAACTGACATTTAAGCAGACAAGGTAAGCGATTGCTGTGATGCGTGTTTTAGTACGTTTGCCTGCAGTGTGTTGCTGGGGAGTTTCATTGTGGGTTTTTGATGCGGTGTCTTTTCAAGTCTCAAAGGTGGATATGTAATTGGAAATTGGTTGGTGTGACAATCAGTCGTCTTTCAGCTGCCATTCATCTTTTAGAAAAGGAGGGAGGATGAAGAGACACCGGAATGAGGGTGGCAAAATACTAAATTAAAAGTTACAATAAAGAAAAAAGTGCAACGCCTATATATTAAGTAAAGCAATTGAATTTTAGTAACAGTATAAAGATAGTATACTGATGATTTTCTACAAGGCGAAGCACAGCTTAGAAAAGGCAGAGAAGTGTTGACTTGTGAGTGTCTCAGTACGCATGTATCTTTTTGTTTTGGTGACGGTTAATGCAGCTTTTTATGGTAGGTACATTAATTATTATACATAATAGGCGAGGATAAGCATGTGAAAGTCTGCGTAAGATCCACTCTATGGGATACAATTTTGCTTGTATTTAACCGAGCATTTTGATAACATGTTTAGATAGTGAATGTGTTATGGCTAGATGCATAATTTTTTGAAAAAGAAATGTATAACTTTTGGTTCTTTTTGTTTTGTTGTCTATATGTAGTGTACGTAGGTTTCTTTTTTTCAAAGACTTATACAGAGTCAACAAGAACGTATTGTTTCTCATCATCAGGTAAGTAGACGAGAAAAACAAAAGTAGATATCCTTCAAAGCTTCGTTTTCATTTAATCCTTTTTTCAATGCAGAGATTTTGCGCTTGCCGTGGTACTTCTGCTCGCCAGCTGCTCACATACAAAAGTTGGTGTATACCAATGGTGTTGGCAGGACGATACTCTAGCGTAAGCAACTCAAGCCAAGAACTCAATCATCTACGAACACATGAGCACGCGAACAAGCTCTCAGGTCTCTACGATTCACTGAAGATGCGCACAGAGGAATTTGCGTCTACTGAGGGGCGACGACCGCGCATTCTTCTTGTCTCCTTTGGTTCTAACACGGAGCAGCAACGCGGTGAGGACCGCCAAGCGACAGTGCTAGCAGACATTGGCTTTGATGTGGACATTGGTCCACTGCGGCAGTCACCCATTGCTGTGGCTAGACAGGCAGTAGAGGCTGATGTCCACCTGGTGTGTCCGACTGTGATGAACAAGGAAGGTGGGGCTCAAATTGTATCTTTACTTGGAGCGCTCTCGAGCGAAGGGGCAGACGACGTTGGCGTTATTCCTACTGCTGGCAGCAAAGACATTGTGGCGGATCTCAAGGCAATCGGGATGGCAGAGGTGCTTTCTAGCGACTCGACAGATATTGACAAGGCAAGTGCCTATCTATCTGCACTTGGGCACTAGGTCGTTGGTTTCACTGCAACCTACTTGCTAGCGCAGCCTACAATAACAACATCAAAAATATTGCTGATATACTATTTACTGTCACTTCCATTGGGCCAACAGTACTTATATATATATAGATTGCTCTTGGCGAATGTTATTGCCTAGCAAGTCGTCACTGACCGCGTTGTAAAGCGCGTATCATTGTCCAAAAAAAAAAAAGGCTCCATGTTTTTATTACTATTATTTGATAGATCATTGTGCATGAGATTTGCTTTTTTACTTTTCCTATATAAAAATGTGCTACATAGAACACTTTTATTCACTGAATAGAAACAAGGATGTCTCTTAGGACCATTTTCATTTAGTCGCCATGAAGTGACGGTCATGGCACCCGTCGTTATTCATACAGAATCAACTGCCAGATTTAAATAGCCCATGCATAGTGAAGCAACAATAACAGAATGTTTACGCCCACATGCGAGCACGCTGCTGCGAGCTGATGTAGCTGCCAACGACTCTGCTGTGTAAGCAGTTTGCTTCACAGGCTCGTATCTGTTGAGAGACACCGTCGAGTGGTGATAAGCGCAAACCAACTGCCGCACCTTGGGTGAAGCACATTCAATCATGCTGAAGGAAAAGTGCTTATTGGTACAGCACAACGCTGTGCCACAACTATTCAAAGATTGCCGTTGACTAACAAGATACCAATTGCTCATTCATCATTTAGTTTTGTTGCATTATTCCGAATAGTGGACTTTTTATCTTGTTAATAGAAGTCACGAATTTTTCCTTTCAAGGAATTGAACAGTTTTTTCCTGTAGACTCCGCATTTTATTTGGCCACAGTACACCCTTTCTTTTCCCACCCCCTCTCTGGTTTGGAATTTGGTGCAAACGCATTTTTACGGATTATACTCATAAATACTTACTAAAGGGAAACGTGTAAACATCCAACAACGTCTTTAATAGTAGCAGTCAACAGTTCTTTTGCAAATAGTAAGCAAGTTCACGAGTCTAATGGTGCTTTGCAGACGTCAAAGGACATTTCTCTCAAGAACAACATACATTTGATGGCGGTAGTGCTACCTACTTTATTCTTCTGCCACTGGATACTTCTCTTGCACTTTTCGCACTACATTTTATCTGTTTTTTTTTATTTCTCTCTTTTTTAATACCTTTTTTATACTTTTTTTTACATCCACCATGTAGTTGCACCTTCCTCCCTTCAGTTCACTTGTCCTCTTCAAGCTAAACCAAAATACAAACCTAATCCAGCGCGTTTTCTACTTGTATCGGGCCGCTAGGTTGATAATATTGTGTCTCATACATTTGTTTTGGCAGTGTTTCTTTTTATTCCATTTCCTGTTTTACTTTGTGGAGACAGCGTACAGCAGAGTGCTTAGGATCGACATTGACGTATTGCGGCTCTCCCAGAGCTCCGTTGCTGCTTGGACACTGACTATAATATTACATGCAATAGCGCAGCCTGGTACCTGAGTACCCTTTCTCAATTTCCTTTTTTTCTGTTTTCCATTCGTGTAGCCAGCTCTCCCCCTTGCTCTTTTGTTTTCCTTGTTCAGGGATTTGTATATATATGTAGCGCATGATCCAAAACAAACAAAGGAATAGAGCTCATAGCATCGTTCCTTTTTGCTCTATGCTGCCGCCAACCCCCGTTTACCCCCCAATGTCTCAGTTCATGGATGCTACGAGCGTGCTTGTCCTGTGTCTGGCGGTGCTGTTTGTGCACGTTGGGGCAGCAGACCCCGGGGGCGAGAGGAGCGTGGAGGAGGCTGCTGTGGAGGCGTACACGATTGGGATCCCGTTCTCTGCGAAGATGCAGAGTGCGACTGACAGCGTGTTACTGTCGAGCTCCCAGAGCTGCGAGGAGGCGTTGTGCACCTTCAGGGTCCCCTTTGCCGCACTGAACAGCAACACCACTCTTCTGCGCAGTGGCTCCGCGACTGTGGTGCACGTGTGTCACGCTGTGGGGCAGACAAGCATGCAGCAGTACAATCTCGACGCAGCCCCCCTATCACCCAAGGCCGCCTCCAAGAACACCATGACTATCTTCTAGCTGAGCGACAACGTACCAATCGGGACGCAGGTGCAGTATTACAAGAGTGACACATGTAGCTATGACCCTGTTGGCCGCACAATCACGCTAGCTTCAAATCGCCAGATTAGTGTGACAGCCCCAGAGACTGAAGTGATGTATGTGTGCGCCAAGACTGCTGGATCGGTGGATGAGTGGGAGATGCTGACACCTGTTCCTGTGATTGACCCCTTCACGACTTCGCCCGCTACAAGCTTCCGATACGGGCTGAGAGAGATCAGCGCGAGCACCCCGATGGCAAACCTCCCTTACGCCACCGACACGACGTGCGCAGTGCCAGTCAGCGAGTACACAAAGTCTAGTGCAGCGAGTGGCGCCAGCACGCAGGGGCTGAGCATCGTTGTGCCACGGGGTACCTGCACCGTGTGCGTTCAGTTGGCCAAAAAACTGGATCTTGGCCTCCTGCCGTCGCACACGAAGTTCACTGTGTCCGAGTACGGACTGACTGTTGAGCCCTTCATG
>JASANZ010002103.1:0-45748 GCA_030849805.1 Sergeia podlipaevii | reverse complement strand
TCACGACGGCACCCACAGGGAGCGCGACGGACACGCGAAAGCGGCAGCCCTTGACGTTGGCCTGTTCCTTACCCATTGGACTTTCTATCTTATAAAATGTACGAAGCAAACAGGGCGAAAGAATAAGGAACATTTTTAAAATGCAAAAAGAAAAAATGACAAAAAAAAATGTACGCTTATGATGGTAATCATAATAATACATTGAGTTGTGCTGTTGGCTGCAATAAAGCATATAGTAAAGGGTCAGGGTTTCATATATTATTATTTTGTCTTTTAAAAAAAGGGAGGATGCTACCCGGCGAGCATGTGCACTGAACCTTTATCTTTTTTTTTTTTCCAAAGGCGATCATTCATCCCTGCACAGTAGCATTGGCTGCGAAAGGACCTCCCCCTCCCCCTACGATAAACGTGTGATAAACTAGCAGTAGCAACAACCACAAGCAGCAACACGTTCACACCAACAATGAGAAACAGAGCATACACACAGACCTTCAAGCACGCACATACACACGCCTTCCATGGTCTCATCATCAGAATACAATCCGTACAGACGCAAAAAAAAGGGGGAAAAAATATGCCATTTACGCTTTCCTTCTTTCCTTCCTCCAGACACCCGCGTCTCCCTCTCTCTCCCTCTACCTCTCCTCCACAGCTCAAGCAACACGCTTTTGGTGGTCAATATTAATGGCAGCAAACTCACGCAACTCACGCTCTGATGGTGTGTCGGTGCCTGTGAACCGCCACTTTCGATCATTCGCTTTCCACTGAATGTGCCGTCGTTCATCCTCAAAGGCAGGGCTGAGCGCCTTGACGGTGTCATGGCGAAACACACCATGATCGGCGAGCCATAGATGCAAAGAAGTAAAAACGTGCTCTTGTGGGTTGTCTCGCGTTTCAAAAATGGCTCCAATGAAAATGCCCGGCACAAGTATAAAAGGAAAATAGCGAAGCCAGCGGTAGGTAGCATATGAGGTCATGCCTACGCGGGATCTACGCTCCTCGAAAGGGAAAGGAAACACGCGATTGATCGTCTCCAGGACGCGCGAGTGCCGCGTCATCTCGGCTTTTGCTCGCTTCACCCACAATTGCGACATTATTACCTCCTCCTCTTTCTCTGTCAAGCTAATATGGAAAACCAAGGTGTATGAGATGTGTGTGCGTATATATACAGAAGAAGAGCTTTTACCACTTCGTCTGCCAATCGGCGACCACCGACAAAAGCAAATAGCTTAAAATACAAAATCAGAATTGATTAATTCACCCAGCAAATATTCTTTCCCTTTGAACACCAATACAACAAAAATTGTTTTTTTAAAAAAGAGTTATCAACAATAGTAAAAAAAAAAAAAGAATCCAGCAGTGTTCACATCAAAAAATACACGGCTTCAGTAATTAGTAACAAAACAAAAGCTATTCTGGGAAGTTCAAGCTTATTGCTTGCAAACCTCCATGGCTTCGTTTATTTTATTTTTTTCTCTCTCCTTCTCTTTTTTTACGCTTCTCTGTAAAGAAAGAAAATGAAAAATAGTGTACAGAGGAAGAATGAAGTCACAACAGGTATGCGGAAGAATATATAGTACGGAAATTCAAGAATAGCGCATCCTGTACTGCGCCATATTCTTCTCCTGCTCCATCTCCGCAATTTGAGCAATATATGTCCTGTTCAGCGTCACCAAATCCTTCACCCGCCGCGTCACGAGTTGATTCTCGCCTCGCAAAAGAGACAACAGTCGCCGCAGCTCCTTTGCCTCTTGTTGGGCCACCGTCTCTGCGTGTCCTACGTCGTCACGCAACTCCGCACGCTGCGATGAGGGAGGAACTGATGGTAGTGGGATATCCATTGCGGGAGATGAATCTGCTGTTTCTACAGTCTGTTGTTGTCGCTGCATGCGTTTATAGAACCTTTCACGCTCCTCCTCGAAACCAATCGCAGTGCATTCATCTTGCCAGCCTTCACTCCCAACAGACGAAACAGAAACATTCACGTCCCCTACTACCTCGCCCGCGGCAACTGCGACGCGGTGTGTGCAGCCACTAGTACTGTTTATAGTAGTGCTGCTACTTGCGCAGTCACGTGGTAACTCGCCGAGCACGCTCGCTCTCACTTCAAGCGTCACCGTCTCAAGCTGCGCACAGAGAGACTGGTAGTACTCAGCTGCTTCACAGGCCTCAACAGTGCGCCGCAGCACTTCGTCTCTCTCTCGCTCGGTGAGGCGCAGCCGCTCCTGAACTTGTGCCAACTCNCTTCAGCAAACGCTGCACGTTCCGCCGCACATTGGGCCGCCTCAGCTGCACCAAGCGGAAGTTCCTCTGGACGCAACAAGCACCGCAGCGCACGGGCCTCTTGCCTCGAAAGTGCCAGCTGCTGCCGTGTCGACACCAGCTCATTTTCCAGCTTTTCACACACAGACTCTAAGTGTTCCACCTTCTGTTTAAGTACAAGCACACATCGATGAGACGCGCGCCGGCGGATCGCACGTGGATGCTGTCGGCTATGCGCAACAGCTTCCTGCTTAGGGGAGCACTCCATCAACCGATTGCAGCAAGAGTAAAAAATGAATAAGTATGCGCTTTCTCTTTCTCTCTCTGCTTCTGAGTTCGAGCTCGGCAAGAAAGCAGTCACTCCTTCGCTTCAATAGCCTCAGCAAAAAAAAAAAAAAAAACGCAGGCGAGATGTACCACATAATGTATTGGCCAGATAAATAATAATAATAAAGAGACTTTTCCTCACGGTCCTTTGTTCTTGTTGTTGCCCTCCGGCAGAGAAGAAATGATTTGGTGTGCCTTTATTTTGTCGTGCAAACTTTAACGCAATGAAAGAAAAAGAAGGGGAAATATTTTCTTTTTCTCCCTTTTTTTCTTGGAGGGGGGGGGCGCATTTATATTTAAAAATAAATAAATGCGTATCATCACAGCTGCAACAAAGCACACTTCCGCACACCAGCCGCATCACCCTCGCTGTCGCACATCCTCGCCCTCCCCCTTCGTTAGTCGCGCAGCAATGCTAGGCTTTGAAGTAGATTCTGCATCCTCGGCCTTTGGCACGGCTCCGACAGTAGCTGGTTCGCCAGGGACCTGCGACACATTTGGATACCCAAACCATGCCTTGAAGGTATCGTCATCAAAATTGAAGTAGGCGTTCTTGTTCACAGAGATCACCTCCCCTTCTGCAATATCGCGCAGTGCCTGCATAACGAAGTAGCCTTTGTCCTCCGCCACCCCAGCCTTCTTATGCTGGACCAACCACTGCACCATCTCCGCATCTGGAAAGCCAATTGTCGCGTTGGGAGTGGGGGAGTGAAGGGCAAGATCGAGCACGGGCACCATCCCCATGATGTCTCCGCAACCAGAAGTGGCAAATGACGAAGAGGCAAAGTAGGGGTGCCCTGCGCTCCATGAATCTGTAGAAGTCCAAAAGGGAATTGCGTGACGACGAAAGAGGCAGTAGGCGTGCTTGAATGCCAAGTCGAACTCCGATTTATCTACCTTGCACTGCTTCATTAGAGGAGCAGCCCATTCCTTATAGCCCTGCGTCACCTGTGCCATATCAGCCACCTTGCCAATAGGCATCGCCTGGTCAAACGGAAGCACATCGAGATAGCTCTGCACGCCACGCGGATGGCCAGTAAGCTGCACCTTGGTGAGAAACCCAACAAAGGCAAAGGAGCCACGGTTAAGGTCTGGCCAAAACGGCATCTCATCCGCAAAGTTCTCAGGCGATACCTTCAGCGGGAACGATGCATCTTCGCAAATATTCAGAATGCTCTGCGTCGCCTCCACCGGAACCACCGCTACAAAGTCATACTCAGGAATGCGCTCAGTAGCCACTAGGCCCATTGGTGTAATGTGTACTCGCTGGAACAGTCGACATCCCTTCAAGACTGCCCATGTGACGAAATCTAAAAGGCTTGGATTGCACCGCGCCAAGCGCACTCCCTGCAGCACTCCTCTCGTTGCCTGCATAAATGTCAAAATACAATTGCGTGCCAAAAGAAAAAAGTTATCTTCACGTTACCTCTTTCCCTCTTTTTCTGAATAAATCGTTTGCTAACGTGAATATAAATACAAAAGGAAAAAGGCAAGAACTGACAGCGCGCGCTATCAAGTCGCGTTTTTTTTTTGTTTTTGTAAGGCTTACTATCTTCTTCTTTATAGAAGTTCCCCTTCTTCTTGTCTTTTGAGCTTAATTCACTTACTTTATTTTGTGAGAAGTACCTAGTTCCTGCACACTTCGCATACAGCAGGGGAGTAAATGGAAAAAAAGGCAACATACAAGTAGCAAAAAAAAAAAAAACAAGGGAGAAAATATGTATATAATGTATATGTGCAAGACACCCATTATCAGTAAAATGTCATGTATCCGCTATTGGCCTCGCTGCCGCTGCTAGTGTGTGCATTTTTCTTTTTCGCTGCAGCTGTCACAAGAGCAGCAGTGTGCTCGTCACGCGCACACTTCGCCACACCACAGCCGCCGCTATCAAATCTCATGAAAAGATCAAGTACATCTCAGCACCATTGACTGCATATTGCGCAGAATGATGAACTGTGTGTTCTCTTCTATTTTCTGTGTTCGTATTTTTCTTTTTCGAATAAATAACGGCACATATTGATATCATGGACGTGTGTGTGTGTGTATAAGGAAGGTGTGCGTCTTCCGAAGCCTTGACCACAAGCAAAAAGATAACCAAAATGCTCAGCACAAGGAATGCCTATAAAAAAAATAAAAAGGCGAGTATGCAGGAGAGCGTACAGTTGCTGAATAAAATCGAAGAAGAAGAGTACCAAACACCATTCTCTCAACCCCAATACAGATGTCGCTAGTGAGAACCTAATTACCTCGCCGCGTACGTCACACCTCTTTGGTCTCGCCGTCACACCACCATCGCATTCCATTGCACACCGCGTCACCAGTTGATGATACCACCCTTCCCTTCTCTTTCCTTCGCTGCTTTACACCTCTACGATATCCACAAGGTGGCGAATCTCTTCACGCAGCACGGGAGTAGTGCCAGGAGGCAGGCTAACATTTTGCCGTGGGTACATGCGCGCGTTGGGCTTCTCGTAGCCAATAATGAGATCTGTCTTGTCCTTTGTAATGACGCACACATCCACCTGCGTTCCACTGAAAGGGTCGTTGAAGATACCCTTGCAAATCGCAGATGCCACTAGCGCCTTTGCCTCCTCGCACGTCATGCCATCCTTGAATCCCACCTCCATGGCTGCCATAGCCGCAATACTACCGCTACCCATCGTCACAAAAGGAAGACGATCGGTGCTGCCGTGTGGGGCAATAGTGGCCAGATAGGGCCCTTCCACATCCACGCCACCAAGTACCAGCGCAGCGCTCACGTGACCTTGATACTGGTATAAGTGGCGCTTGAGCAGCGTCAAGGCCTCCACCACGCGGGACTGCTTGCCAGTCTCCAGACGGTGTAGGGCAAGCTGGGACGACACCATGTTGGTAACCGCCTCCGTATCCGCAGACGTACCAGCACCGCAGCACATCATGTTGGGAGCCATGTAGTGAATCTTCTTGCAGAACTTGTCTGCCACGATATTGCCTTCAGTGGCGCGGGTATCGGCACCAAGCACCACTCCATCCTTGAAAACGACACCCACAATCGTGGTACCGGTTTTGAGCGTGCGTGGCGCGCTGAAGCCCTCCGACTCCATGTTCAGGTTGCGCTGCACATTCTCAAAACTGAAGCCAGGCATGATTCAAACTTAGATGTGTAGATGTCACTGGTATCGTCGCTAGTGCTTCTCTACTCGTTGTCTAGGTGCTTCGGAGAGAGAATATAAAGAAGGATACAAGTTCTTGTCTTCTTAGATAAATAGACACGAACAGACAATAATAATAATAATAATAATAGGAAAGATACGGCTATAAAAATAGACGCGGCTTGATGTGCGAATGTAACGGCTCTGGTGTAAACTAATGTAACGACTTAAACAATAGATGTAAATGATGCATAACAACAACGAAGAAAAAAAAGAAAGAAAGGAAGGGTAAAGAAAAACAGCAGTGCGTTCAAAATTTAAAAAGAAGCAAGATTCTTGGTCTGCCTCAATACCAGTATCCTTTGGATTATCAACGACATTTGCCATCACATAGAGAAATCATGTAAAATCACTTTTTGTAAAAGAAATTTGTGACTTATCGACCACACACCCGCATATTTGGGCACAACGCCCTCCCACCAACTCGCGTGCGTAAAACGCCGACGCCAGCAGCGTCAGTCCAACGACGCCAAAAAAAAACGTGCAACAACGACAAAGACTGGATAAGTGATATAACCATTCATAAAAGAAAACAGAAGTTAGTAGCGGCTCTGTAGAACCTCATTGAAGTCCTTTCCCTTCTTTGTTGAGCCAGTCAGCGCTCACTCGCACGCACGCACACCACCCGCACATTCCTCTCTCACTTCTTCTACCCCCTCCCACGTCTTCATTAGGGTGACTTTTTCAGATTCTTGAAGTCATACTTCTCCTTTGGCTGAAGGTTCATCCAATAGTCATCGCCCTTCTTCTGACGATTATCCTCATCCGTTTCGGTGAACTCATCAGTGCCCCCAAGGAAGCTACGATCCTCCGAGGAAGGCAGCTCAAGCGACTCGGAGGCGTTCGGGGCAATCATCTTGTTGGCTTCATCAAAGGAGGCCGAGTCCGTCAGCTTCGCGCGCGGCTGATCAGGCGTGGGGCCTGCAAAGCGGTAGGCATCCTGCACATGCTCCTGGATGGCAGCCGCCAGCTTCTCCTTGGTACCTTGGGCATTGGTGAGGTTCAGCTTCACCACACGGCGTGTGATGGGATAGCCGAACAGCGGCGGTGGGACGGCCTTGAGACCCAGCTTAAGACGCTCACGGCCTTCAATGTTAGGCTCCAAAATGCTGAAAACGTAGTAGTGTTTGTACTTGGCAATCTTACGACACTGCTTGATGTGTACAAGGTCACCCTCCACACACGCAAGATCCTCATCATGAGCAAAGAAACGGCTAGTGCGCGCGACACGCTGATTGAACTTTGGATAGTACACCATGTGGTTCGCAGCCACAATGGCGGTCTTGAGCATGCTTGTGCCCACTACATACCCAATCTTGTCCGATCCCTGTCTAGGCTGATTAAATATCATTGACGTCAGATCATACGGCCACGGCATGCGGCGTGGACGCTGACCTTGCACGCCTGTCATGGAAACTGCCCAGTGATGCCGCGTACGGTTAGGAAACGCATTTCGCTTGTACTTTTTGATAAACACGCGATGAGCAGCGTTGTGGGTATTTCGTGTGCGTGCGCCGCCGTACATCATGACGCATCTTTGGCGGTGCTCGGTTTGGAAATTCCACCACGGAAGCGCCGTTAAGGTGCGGCGGAGCATGACTTAAGGCACTACTAAGATAGGATGTGTGTGTGTGTGTGTGTGGCAGTATGTATAGATGCTAAGACCTGGAATTTTCCTCTACACTATTCCTTCCTGAAAGACAAAACAAAAAAGGCATAATAAGTAAATAAATGTTAAATAGAAGAAAAAAAAACGTACATATACATGCATATTCTCAACCACAATGAGAGGTAGTGACCGCAAGTTTGACGACAAGAAAAAGCAGCACTCTGACCATCCTTGATAAAGAAAAAAAAAGGCGCAATACAAGCGTGCCATTTTCTTTTCTTTTTAGAAAATATCCCATTTTCTTCTCCTTCGATTGGATTTACGATCTTTGAACAACGAGGAACAGTATAGAAAGTGCGGCCCTTTCATTCATTAATCACTCTTGTTTATTAGTAAAACCTTTCTTTTTTTTTTTTACCTCACCCACCCCCCTTCAACCCATATCAAATCTTCATCACCATCATCATCTGGGGTCTCTTACGTGTTTCTCCCTTTTCCATGTACCAGCTCTTGTGTTTTATGCAATGGGTACAAAACGCCATTCATAGGAGCACTCCGCCCTCCCCCTTCAACTCCCTCACACTCAGTGCACCCATCACAGTCACAATACCCCCTCCGCTTTTCTTTTTAGATTTTTTTTCTTCTTTTTCTTTCGTGTGGGGGGCGTGTTAGGGTTTGTGTGTGCATGTGGGTGTGTACGCGCCTATCTATATCTGGAGTCAGGGGGGTATACGTCAAGAGGCAATTACCGAAGTTGGGTACCAGGTGACCAACCAAAAGGGTCTCTAATGTTCTGCACGCACTACGAAGCCATATTTGTGGCCAACGACTGTGATGACAGCAATCGCACTCAAGTCCCTCCTGCAGAACATATATGTAAAAAAAAATTATAAATAACAATAATAAACTAGTAGTAACGAAAAATAACAATAATAAAATAAACATCATTGAGTCAGAGCAAGGGAAAGGGATGTCGTGCATTTTTCTTTATAAGTGACTGCAGGTCGTGGAAAGCCTAGTACGGTCTCAAAAAAAAAAACGTGCAACGCTAGCCACACTCTATCCCCCCTTAGCGTCTGTACAAGCTCCTCAAGCATCTCAGAGTAACTGACCATTGAAGTGATGGCCTGTGTACTCAAGCTGCATCACAGCACACCAAGACAATGCCCAGCATAATTTAGTGTGTGTGTTTGTGTATGCGTGCGCATTGCTAGCACATTACTTGCCGCGACCGCCCTTGTAGCGGGCCACGCCAGGGGCACCAGCGAACATACCGCCCATACCGGCCTTGCTCATGGCCATGTTGCCGGCTCCTCCGCGACCGCCAGCTGCCATCTTCTTTCCAGCTTCAGACTCGGAGTTGGTGACGGTCTCATCAATAGAAAGAATCAAGCACGCGGCCTCGCAGGCGCTCTGCAGCGCATTACGCTTGACAGCCGTCGGCTCCCACACGTAGTTCGCAAAGGTATCGCAAACACCGCCGTTGACAATATCAACGCCGTACCAGCGGCCGGTTTCGTCGTTGCTGACGTAATGCTTTTGGCGCAGCTTGTTGAGGGTGTCAGTGCTATCGTGGCCGGCGTTCTCGGCGAGCTGGCGCGGGATGACCTCAAGAGCACGTGCAAAGCCGCCAATAACCATCTGCTCCTTGCCGCGGATGGTGCGCGAGTACTCACGCAGGACCTTGCTCAACTCCATCTCCACCGCACCACCACCACCGACAACGGAGGCAGTCTTGATGGCACGCTTGACGATGCAGATAGCGTCATGGAGGGAGCGGTCAGCCTCCTCAATGAACTGCTTGGCACCACCGCGAAGGATGATGGTGCACGTCTTGGAGGTCTTGCAACCGGTAAAGAAGTTGTATCGCTCCTCACCAACCTGGCACTCGGCAAACTTCCCGCACGTACCTAGAGCATCGGCAGGGATGTTGTTGAGAGTAGACTGCACGGTACCGCCAGTGGCCAGCGCGACGCGGGTCATGTCGTCGTTAGCGACGCGGCCAGCGCAGAAGATACCCAGGTTGGCAAACTCCTGGGTTGCTATATCGCCAATAGGAAGTCGAGAGAGAACCACTTGCGCACCAGTCGCGGCGCACTTACGGAGCTTGTCACGAATAATCTCCCACTCGGCGTCAACTATAGAGCGGTACTGCTCGGGGCCCTTGATACGCACCTCGGCATTATCCTTCTCCGCCTTGTGCTCCAGCTCCACATTCAGAAGGAGCACCTTGGGATTGTCAAATGCCTTGCACTGCTGCTCAGCACCGGCGTACGAGAAGGTCTTCTTGAAAGCTACACCATCCACCAGAACACTCTCCTTCATGCTCCCGCCAGTCACCTTCTTGATGCCAATCAGATCAAGGTTCATGTCACAGTCGAGAGTGGTGACGGCCTTGACGGCCATCTCGGCGAAGAAGCGGCGCTCCGTGTTGATAAGCTTGGAGTTGAGCGCGGTCTCAGCGCAACGAATAAGATTCTCCATGTTGGAGCCATTGTCCGCAGTGAAGGGGACGCAGATGTTGTCTAGGGTCTTCATGGCCACGGCGAGAGCGTTGCGGTATGCCTTAATGATCACCTGCGGTGCGATGCCATCCTCAACGCACTGCTTCGACTCCTTCAGAAGCTCACCAGCAAGGACCACAACAGAAGTGGTGCCGTCACCGACCTCGTGATCCTGTGCACGAGCAATGTCAACCAGGCAGCGTGCAGCAGGGTGCACAATCTCGAGCAGGTTCATGATGGTGGCGCCATCATTGGAGATCTGGGCCTCGCGGCCGTTGTGGATGAGTTTATCCATGCCGCATGGGCCGAGCGTTGTCTTGACGGTGTCAACAATGTTCGTGCAAGCGTTGATATTGCTGATCAGCTGGGGCTTACCCTGGGAGGTGTCTGTGCCCTCACGGAGAAGAATCAGTTGAGGCTGGATCATCCTGATGATAAGAAAGCTGAGTAACAACAATAATATAAATATATGTAGCTCAAAGTACAACGACTATATTTTTCTACTTCGTTTGGAAAATACTGCGTGTGTGCAAGAGTGTTTCCAGAATATAAGTTTTTTTTTTAAAAAAAAAGAAGACAATTTGATGAATAAAAAACAAAATAGGAAGTTAGCATTTTGGTTTTAGCACACAAGTAAAAAAAAAAAAGAAACAGAATGACAATTTGTGCAGGGAATCAGTATTCTTCAAGTAAATCAAAAGAAACCTACACACCAGTTTTGTTCTAATATTCTTCATCTCAGTAGCCTTCTTCTTTCATCGTCTGTTTGTAATATGGTGTATGTGTGCTTTTGCATCAAAGAAAAACAAAACAAAAAAATCTTGCGGACCACCACTTTACTTTCTCTTTACATTGCATAGGGCCGCATCTGTGTAGAGTCAAACATCCCTTTGAAAATCACACACACAGACACACACACGCACGCATACACATACGTGTCCCATATAAATGATAACAACTATAGCATAATACATATACAATAATCAGCCATGCTCACACGCAGGAACAGAGAGCTCAAAAACTACAGAAGAATTGGGTAAGAAGAAGAGAAAAAAAAAAAAAAGCACGTCTCAGTACCCGCTTCTACTGCTTGTTTTGCATGAGTGAGAAGAAAAACTCAGACTCGAGGGGGCCATCCTCCTCCAAGTCCGTGCAATGAACGCCGTTCCTGGCACGATCCACGCCCATCTTAGAACGGATTGTGTGAGGAAACAGCACATGACACACCTCGGGGTCGTGCGGTCCGCACACAACGCGGAGTGCCTGAACAGCGTTTTCCGCACACACCTCCATTGCGATACAGGGCCCATTCGACATCTGCTCCACAAGCTTCTTGTACTCGGGCACCACACCGTTGTACACCTCTAAAAAGTCTTCTGCATCTGCGACAGACATAGTATACATACCCATGGCGCTAACGTGGAAGCCTTCATCAAACAGACGCTGAATAATGGCACCTTCGAAGCCGCTCGTGATGGCATGGGGCTTGATGACGCACACGGCACAATTGCGCATCACGGCAGTGGTCTTGCTAGGACCCAGAGACACATCCGTCAGACGGTGCACGTCGTTTGCGTCGGAGATGAGCGTCACAGCGCCTGGGAACTTAGCGCACACCTCCTGCGCTGCCAGCTCCGCGTTGGAGCCGTTAGCGACAATGAGAATGCATCTCGTGCTGATGCCGTTGCGAGTGGCAACATCGCTGGGGATATCTGCCATGCGTAGATTGGCGATCCGAAGATCCTTAGAGGTGAGGGATTCTATAATGCTGCCAGCTTGCATCATGCCGTTCTCTGAAATAGTCATCATGAACTCACCAGTGTTTGTGGAGAAATGCTTGCGGGTGAACTCGTCGCCGTAATCCGTCACATTCAGCGATCTGGAAAAGACGTTAATGGTCGCACCAACAAAAATTTCCTTTTGGGTGATCGAAAAAACGCACCGCTTCAAGAAAATGCGCTTTGTTTTCAAGTCATACATCTCTATGGAGTTATCCTCAGGAAAGAACAAAAACTGATAGCTTCTCGTCATGTTCGCTTGTGGATCTAAGTAGTCCACAACATAGCTAAAACGGGTTGCGGTCGCCATTGGACTCTCTATTGTGTTCTGCGAATAAACAAAATTCTCCTTCCTATTGTGGCGTAAATAAGTCTAACAAAAAGTTTCACACTCTAGGTATGAACAAATCAGTAAATGAAAAGTAAATATATAAATATATATCACTTTTTCCTAGCAGCAGCAAAAAAAAAGGAAGAAAACCAAGCAAATCATTGCAGGTTAGTGAAAGTATGTATTTTTATTTTCAAAGACAGCAATCACCCCTTTTCCATTCTCACGTTTCCAACGCATCGAACAGGCTAGCTACGTTCATTTATAGCGATCATCGCATTCCTTTCCTCACATGAACACGTTACTCTCATTTTTTATTTATTTTTAATCATTTCCTTGGTATCGTGTATGCACCATCACCACTAAACGCTGAGAGATCATTAAACGTGTCTATATTTAATTATTATTGCCTGCAAACTGGGCAAAGCAAAAAAGAGCTGAGTGAAAAAAGAGTGATATAAATATCCAATCCCATCAGATGAATACCAGCAATAAAAGCGAGACAGCCCAGAAAACTGCAAAAGAAAAAAAGCAGAAATATAAAAAAAATGCTCTTATTTTATTTTTAGATTCAAGCTACTATAAACTGTTACTCCACGTAATCGTATGTCTTGCGCTTCGCAAGAGGCTTCACCGTATCCACCTTTCTGCGAGACATCTCCTTAACAAGTTCACGCTTCTCGCCCTTCTTGATACGCTTGTTTGTACGTAGAATAATCTTTGGCGCGTTGCGCTGCTTGCTGATGCGCTTCACCTCAACAAAGTTGGCGTACTTGTCCTTCAAAGCGCGCATGTAGTTGAAGCTGTGCTTCTCCGGGCCGCGCAATGGGCGAATCGGCTTGCTCGCATCTGATTTCCACACACGCAATATAGCATCCTCGCTGCCACTGTAAATGTAGTTGTTATCGGGAGACCACTTCACCGCGAACACCTTAGCCATACGTTTCGTATGAAACATCTCAAGCGAGTCGGACTTGGTGGTCTGGTTGATATCCCAAATGCGGAGGGTACAATCCTGCGAACCGGCCGCAAACATTGTGCCAGTAGGAGCAAAATCAATTGCGGTGACAGGGTGAATATGGCCTTGAAACACATTACGCAGCCTTCCGGGAACACGGATGTCGTACAGGTAGCAATTGCGATCATCACTACCTGTAGCAAACACGTTGGGGTCCATTGGGCTCCATGAGAGCGCGGTAGAGCACATCTCCATCACAATCTTGCTGTGTGCCCCCTGACTGCGGGTATCATAAATAAAAACACCACGATCCGCCATGCAGCAAGCCACTAAATTGGTTTCAATCTTATTAAAACGAGCGCAGGATACGGTGTCATCACCCCAAGAAAACTTCTGAAGGGGCTGTGTGCGGTTGACATCCCAAATGCTCACCACATCGGAAGACGTGCAGAAGAGTGACTTGTGGTAGTGATGGTCAATAGATGAAAAAGGGAAATCGCCTAGGTATTCCGCTAAAGGCTCGATTCTTTCACTATCATCATCCACGTCCATGTCCCACATCTTCACTGTCTTGTCTCGAGACGCACTGAAGCACGCCACACCATCTGGAGCAATGGTAACGCCATCAATCGAGTGCCGGTGAGCGTCAATCATGGCCTTTGGCTTTTTTGTCATGACATCCCACATAATCATGCCTCCGTCAATAGCTCCACTGACTACTGTGGAAAGGCTAGTGTAGTCGACAGCAATCGACTGAATGGTGTCCTGGTGCCCAGAAAGCGCCGCGACAAAAGGCTTCGCAAACATTCGATCCAGTTTCGCCGCACGCACAGCGCGAGTAAATTCTACTTGTTTTGCCATAGGATTGAACTTTGGATCATAATTTCGGTTTGCCTTTGGCACCTCTGTCACGCGGTCTCGTGTCCACTGCAACTCCGACCGACTAATCGCCTTAACTTTCACCATCAAAAAGCAAATCTCACACACAGAGAAAAAAGAAACTTTTGTCTGTAGCAACAATTCTATATGAATCCCAAAACAACTATTTTTAATGGAAGATAAGGAGCAACGCAAAAAATGAAATCAGCACTTTTCAAGCACAACACTCTATTTGCTTGCAAAATGATCGTAAGGAAACTATCCCAAATCAAACAGCAGCCAAGTTTATAAGCAGAAATAACGCCACATCAATGCTTCTTGGGCTCGTGTGGACATTGTAAGACAACTTTTATGTTAAATTTTCTTTTTGTTTGTTTAGGCGTGGCACTTTTGACGCCCTATAAACATCCAAAATAAGCCAGTTCCCCTCGGTCAAACAAACAAACTACAGAGTATATTTAAATACATTCATCTATAAAAATGTCTCAGAACAAGATCGCAGAGACTAGCACCACAAGAGGTAAATAAAAATCAAAAAAATTACACTGGATTTCCGTGCTCGGTAAAGGGGGCTAGCAGCTTGTCCACAAACTTTTCGTAGTGGATAACACCACCGTCGTCAAACCCTTGAATCAAATCACGGAAATCATCCTCACTGTACTTCTCCCCCATAGTTGTCATCATGTGACGAAACTCAACAACGGAAACGGTACCGTTCCCATCCTTGTCAAAGACTCGGAAGGCCTCCTTCACTGCATCAGCAGAGTCAGTTTTGTCATCACTCTTGGCGACGAGATCCTTGTACTCGCGCATGTCAATATCTCGTGATGAAGCCATAATTTCCTTCAGCTTTTCCTCGCTGGGGTTAAGGCCAGCTGCCCTAAGCGCTGTCGGAATCGACTCCTTTGGGATCTTTCCATCTTTTTGAAGAAGCTCGAACGCCTCTC
Organism: Sergeia podlipaevii; assembly: GCA_030849805.1. Classification (NCBI taxonomy): domain Eukaryota; phylum Euglenozoa; class Kinetoplastea; order Trypanosomatida; family Trypanosomatidae; genus Sergeia; species Sergeia podlipaevii. Next base: position 30,961 of record JASANZ010002103.1, on the reverse strand, counting down.
TCATCAACTCTGTGCGGGACATACTATAAACAAAAATATATAAGAAAAGTTGTTGTCTAAAAAATTTAAGAGATGATGACCTGAAAACCCGTGTATATAATAATGTAAGTGTTATTCTGAAAAGTGATATACGTACCAAAATACAAATATGTATAAGAGCCGCAATCAAAGAAAAAAAAAATTGTTATCGTTAAAAAGAGAGCGAGAGGAAAATACACTGATGACAGTGAAAAACACGAAGGACAATGAAAGCAAAGAAAAGATATACAGTTCGTGAAAAATCAGGTATTTTCAGGAAGAAGAGAGTGGCCTGCAAACCAAATACCGTCGACTCCCGATAAACAAAAAAATCAATATAAATTTTATATAGCGCACCGCTGTCGCATACATTCAACAAATAGTTGCGACGCCAAAATAAATAAATAAAACATATCAGCTATTACTAACGGCATTTTGTGAATAAGGGATTCGTTAAATTAACTTTTTCCTAGCTTCTCCATCCTCATTTTTTTTGTTGTTGTTGTTGTATTGATGTTGACTCTAATCACTGCCGATAGTGACTTACGTACTACCTGATATATAAAGAAGCACTATTTAAAAGATTTCAACATCGCCAATAAGAACCATACCGAAAGCAAACCAAAACCACCAGAAGCGACGAAAGCTGTTGACAAAGGTTTCCGCTTTCTCAAACCGAGGGTGCGCAGTGAGCCAATTGTATTCGATAAAGTTGGCGGGGATTTGCAACTCATTTTTTTCCATATCAACGTAGTACGGACGACCAGAAGGAACAATGCGAAACTGCTGTCCTTTCAAAAACCAACGGTAAAGAAGCGGCGATTTAAGCATCCCTTTTAAAAACATCTCCACCTCATCAGGGTCCACATAATTCCGGTCCATTTTCCTCTTCGGATCGTCCCAAAAACTGGTATCAAATTCATTAAACTTAACAACCGCACCGACACGCACGCGCACGTTTTCCACATTTTCGGTCTGACGCGTCTGCTGTTCCTCCATACGCACCTGCACAGACTGCAGTCGATGTGCAACAGTTGACAAAAAAATCAAAATTTCTCGCGCAGAAGCGGTATCTAAAATCTTCACTTCTCCCGAAGACCAATCTACCGTAAAGGCGCTTTTTCGTTCAGAGGTGACAGTAGTCGGGTAAGGTTCAACAGGCTTTGGATCACGCTCCTGAAGTACCCAGTTTGTCAGTGACCCTGCCTCAACAACCTTCTCTGCAGTAGGAAAATTGACTAAATCACTTGTAGAAGGATCCTTCATGACGTGAATGGACATAAAAGAAAACGGAGACGCCCGTTTAAACATGTGATCGTTATCGAGAATGCGTTTTGAAAAACTAGTGTAATCTGCGTCATCGTCCCACGTCACACGCTTCCACTTCATCTTTTTGATGAGTTCTTCGGACTCATAATACTGTTCCATTGCTTTCGATGCCTTGTCTGACGGAGGTGTCTCAGACTTCTCAGCAAGCTCATCAATTTTACTGTCTGTTCGGCGGATCATATCTCTAAAATCTTTAAAATACGCTACAAAGCCCTTCTCAAGTTTATAGCGCTCTTTGCGCAGGACCTGAATTGGCTTCCGCTGCGCTGGAATCCATTCCAAAATGTCCTGTTGGAAAACAATCTTCTTGGTGAATGACATCGTTCTGAAAACCGAAAGTGTTTTTTTAAGCTTGCCGTTATTTGATCCAACAAAATTCAACCTAATTATATCAAAAAAAAAGTCAAATGACTTTAAAAAAAATTAAACTACATTTCATTTGTTGTTTACATGTTTTATTTGTTTAAGAGAAAAGGGAAAGGAGAAAAAAAAAGAATATGACAGTAATTAAATTACGCTTCACGTAAACAAAATAAATTAAAAAAACATTTTGAAGAAAGTGCATACTGAACAAACACAATTAAGGAGTATATTTACTTTAGAAAACAATAAAAAATCCTTGACATACACATAAAAGCGGTATAGTTTCTTTACTGCTACACAAGTTTCAAAAAATTCCACCAGAAAATACTTGATTCACCTGAAGCAATAAATAAAAGTCAACTATTTTATTAGGAGGAAAGCTTTGCTGCAGCGAAAACAAAAAAATGTTTTGATTGACCGTGATACCCTCAAGCAACAACACGATATTGAGTACGTATAAAATAAATCCTTTAGGTTCGTTTGAAGACGCACACAAATGTAAATAAAATAATGCCCACAGGTCTTTTAAAGCGCAAATCTATGACTCGCATTTGCGTTTTAAAAAAAATGGTGGTAATATTAAAACGATGAAAGAAAATGATAAAAGCCACTGACACCGCTGGTTATCTAGAAGGCTAGCTTCAAACCGAGCATCTGATAAAATTGACGGAGAAGCGCGGGATGGCCAGGCCACGCTGGGGAAGTGACAAGATTTTTATCCACGACAATATCAGCCACATCCACTTCCTTATACGTTCCCCCAACCACAGCCACATCTGGGGAAATAGCTGGGTAGCAAGTAAGATTACGGCCTTTAAGAACATCGGCAGCGCACAAAACCTGAATGCCGTGACAAATAGCAGCTACAGGAAGCTGCTTATTGAAAAAGTGCTTTGTAAACTTGAGAACATTCTGGTTAAGGCGAATGTACTCAGGTGCCCTTCCACCAGTGATATATAGACCAGTGTAGTCGCCAACATTGACTTCGTCAAAGGACTTATTGATCACAAAGTTGTGCCCACGAAGCTCAATGTAAGTCTGATATTCAGTAAAGTCGTGAATGGCAGTTGCGATCTTTTCACCTGCCTTCTTCCCAGGGCAAATCACGTCAACCTCGAAACCGACAGAAAGAAGCGCCTGAAATGGGACCATGACTTCGTAGTCCTCGACAAAGTCGCCGGCAAGCATAAGAATCTTCTTCATTTTAATTATATTATTTGTAAATTCGCGGTTTGTACAAATGAAAGTGAAATCTACATTTAAAACAAGCAATGAAAACAAAAAAAAACGAAACAAAAAAGAACGATAAAGAAACATGTTCCACAAATCTAATGCAATCTGGGAACGACAACATTCCCCGTGTACAAACTGTAAAAGCAAAAAGGGAAGGGAAAAAGTCGACATACGCAGCTAATACCCCGCCGGAGCACTTGTCACGACCCGCTGTCACTTTAGCGTGGGCTGGTATTCAAGAGGGGGCTGTTGGGAAAACTCGCGCGGGGAGGAGGGGGGGGGAGGAGAACAATATAGCCACAAAAAGAGGCGGCCTTTTTCTTGAGATGAGGTAGCAGTGCGCATGTCGTAAATTGTATGTTCTGTTGGTTTTTGTACCACTGCAGGCAAAGCAAATAGCCTAACTGGCAGTGTACTAAGCGCATTCCATAAGAAAAGAAAATGTTTTCTTTACAAAAAATAATTGCTTCGGTTTATTGAATATGCACTTTTTATATCTCCATTTTTTAAATTTTCTAATCAAGTTTGGTACTAATATTGAAGTTCTGTTTGTTTTTGCTTTTTTTAGCACTAACAATCAACGAAATTCTTCTTTTTTTTTTTACATCGAAAGCAAGAATGAATTTAGATAGAGAGGTTGTCCGCGACATTCGAAGCGTCGCTGAATTTTTCAAGAAGGTCGACTATCCTGCTCAATCGCTTCATCCAGAAACAAAAACCTATTTAGATAGCTTCTTTGGAGGAGAAAGTTTTGTTAGATTATGCGATCGAATTTTTGGGTCATATTACGATAATGTGGATCCTCTTTCGTGGATGGATGTGTCGAATTTTGCCCCAAACGGGCGTGTTGCCGCTGCGCTGTTTGAATTAATTGCCCCGGCAACACCGTTCATTACTTTGTTAGAGGCGTTTTCGATGCCTTCTCCGACATTTGCAAGGAAGCTGAGGGATGGTTGGAAAAGTGAGGATATGGAAGAAGAGTTGGAGGCAGTAACCCGCTACAGCATTGACTTACCGTTATCAGACGTCTACGCCCATTCTTTCAAGCTTCTTGGTGAGGCCGCCGAGGAGGATCTCTATACTTTCCCTCGTTCACGATGTCCTGCATTTTTATTTGTTCCTTTTTGGAGTCCACCTTTGGTGACACGCAGAGAATATTCACGTAGGAAAATTATGACGTCGATGCGGTGCTCTCCTCTCGCGTATTTTATCTGGCGTCTTTTCTTTTATGTTGTCTCCAACGCAGAGCAGAATGCTCAAAGGTTCTTGTCACACCGTAAACCACGAACCGTGTTTGGGTGGGCCCGTTGCGTTGGAGATAACGTTCTTAGCTATGTTGTGAATAGACCGCCTATTGAGTTTCCGTTTTACTCGCAAATTATCACCGCATATATTCAGTACTACGTTACTCCGTCTTTACAGCAGCGTCTTTTTGAACGACAATATCTGGTCGATATGGTGTGGACAACAAACGATGTGATCGCATCTCTTCTGCTAACAGTTTCTACCGTGCTCCCACATAAGACAATTCAGCAGCCAGGTCATGAGTACGACCGACGCTCATGTTACGATGCTACAATTCTTGCACAATTGGTTGCTTCTGTGCCGTTTCTCTCGCAGCTTTTCATTTGTCTTCACCAACGCAGCGAAGTTCAACGCGCGGCGTTACAGCAAGTCTCACGAGAAATGATTTCTCCTGATTTTTCTGCCGACACACTTGCGAGGGCGTCTTGTGATGTTATGGACATCACACGTAGCTTCTACAGAAATTGTCTAATTACGATGAGAGAGTGCTTTCTTTCACTTGATGGGTTTCCGCATTGCCGCAGCGTTCATTTCAATAGTTGCTTAGACTTATGGCTAACAACGCTGAATCCATTTAGCCGCAGCCCTGTAGATTTAGACGATACGTATGTTATCCAACATTTTGAGGCATTTACTTTTTTGACAGTTGATGTTCTTAACATGGTTGTAAATAGTTCTTTTTTGAATTCAGTTGATTCTATTGGTTCCCATTTGCTTGCTAAATGCTTGGAAACGCTGTGTCACGGGCCGGTCAATAATCTGTTTAAAAGCATTAATAACTTGAATCAATCTTCGATGATAAACACAAATGTTGTTGGCGCGATTTTTCAGCATTGTGCTCTTAATTGGGTAAGTGAGAGGGGAATGCGTGTTGTCGATTTGTATGGTGACGAGACGTGCGAATTAGCTGCTCACGTTTTTGTACTTATTGAAGGCAAATTATCTACAGAAATACCCGGTGTGGTGGAAACCAACCTTCGCATGTGCCTTTCATTTTTGGAGCGAGCAATTCCAGGCTGCACTGATTTTTTTGACAAGTGGAAGAATGGTAGCAGTTCATCCATGGTCAGCACCTCTTCTTCCACAGTTTCATTTGGTTTGGAACGTTCGAGTTCCGTGTCGTTGCTCTCAAATGAAGAGAAGGAGAAGTTTCTAAAAGGTGGGCGTCGGCCTTTACCGCGTGTATCACGCAAAATGTTGCTTTCTACGAACAATGGCACAATTCCAGGAGGGCATCATCCGTCGTTGGAAATGAGTTCTCGAAACGAAATTCCTGCTCTTGTGAAAGTATCTCGCACCTTTGATACCGCGATAGAAAAGCTGCGAGAAACATATTATTCCAACTGGATTCCAAAATGCGATAGAGGACATAATATGTGGTTGTTGTATTCCCAAAGTTACTCGTGCTGCAATCACTCAACTGAACAGGCTATATGGGAGTGCACTCTCTGCGAACTTGTTTATGGCAAATGCTGTCGGGCTTTGCCTGTGAACAAAGATGGACAAGAATTGCACCTTGTCAAGGGAGGTGGTGATAAAGGAATTCGTTTGTGTAGCTCCTGCAGTGAAGTTCTTCCTTCGGGATCTGCTGCCTTTTCGTCAAGCGTGGAGGATCAGCATGTGCTTTGCCCAGGCTGTGCTTCACGCCCCTTTGATGCATGGAGCGCACGTTGGATGGCCTCGTACTCGACTTGGGCGTGGATTATTTGTTTGATTATTCTGTGGGTTGTGCTTCGGTCAATTTTTTGATTGAAAGTATAGAAGTATTTCTTTGTTATTATTGTTATTACTTGGGAGGGTTGATATGATAATATAGGGTTTAATGAGTGTTTTTTTTTTTTGCGGTGCCACTATGATTATTAATAATGTTGCTGCCATGAACAGAATTAATGCAAAAAGAAAATACAATTTTTAATACGACGGCTATAAATTGCGAGCTAGCGCTACTTTTTTTTTTCACTTGCTCGATCATATATATTTATTTTTACCCTCCGCAATAAAAACAAAACGCATTTACTTCTTTTGCGTTGAAATGAACACTATTGCTGGCATTATTCGTTTCTTTTGTGTGATTTTTTTTTTTTTCAAGGTGAGCTAGGAAGAATTTTTTTTTTTAGTTCTTGAGATGGCGACTACTGTTGTAGAGGAGCTTCCGCTTATTCGTGGCAAGGTTGGTGGATCTTATGCGGTGCCGGCCACGGGTCCTAATGTTGGTCCTGGCTCGTACAATATCGATTATCGGGCTCTTGCAAATGAAAGTCGCGCACCTTTCAATACAACTAGCGAGAGGCCTCCACTGTCTACAAACGATCCTACTGTTCCAGGTCCTGGTGCCTATACTGAGCCCACTATCGAAGCAGGACGTGGCATTACAGCTTGCCCATTTGTCTCTGGTGTCTCCCGATTCCCTGTTGCGCGCAACGAAGATGTTCCTGGCCCTGGTACATACAACATTGCTAGCCGTTGGCCTACGAAGAAAATTCCCCGCGCTCATCAATTTGCTTTTGGCAATGAACGATTTAACCACACAAGTGGGTTAGATAACGATCCTGCCTCGAGTCCGGGATACTATTCACCGAACTATTACGCTGCTGATAGGAAGAACCCCAAAGCTGCATTCTTTGCTAAATATAGCGGCCGCAATGCCGCGCCTGTCCCGGATGTTCCTGGACCAGGTACATACAACATCACTGAACGTCCGCGTTCTTTGTACGACACAAAACCGTCTTCTATGTTTGCTACAAATACCGCTCGGACTGATATGGCATCCAAGGACACCCCAGGACCAGGGAGTTACAGCATAGCATCTGGCGTTGGGAACAATCGTGGTAGAGGCGGCGCAGAGATGTTTTCAGGTTTTGGATCCTCCGCCAGTCGGTTTGCCAACAAGACCGATGATTCCCCTGGACCTGGTGCATACACTGGCGATGTGGCCCCACGTCGCGCGAAGCCTCAAATTGGAAATGGCAATGGCACTGCACCATTTGCATCTCTCTCTGATCGCTTTGGTGCTGCTGAGGTAACCCCGGGTCCAGGCACCTACGATGGTCGACTTTTGCCTAAGCACCTCAACTTTGGTGCAGAAACTCCCTTCATGTCAACAGTGAAACGTTTTGGCCCGACATCGATCCACGTGCGTCCTGAGTTGTTCGATGAATGGACCTTTTCACAGACAGACCCGAACCTGCGTTTGCGCTCCGGTGGTGCGATGCGCCGTCCGTTTTATGGTGGCGAGATTCATCCCACTCTTGGGCCTAAGCCGCTTCCAGAGCGGGTGTACGACGTGAGGTACGACTGGCCAAAGCCAGAGTGCACAGCCCCTACGACGTTTGGTGCTGCCCCTCGGTTAGCAGCCACTGTAAACTCTGGTGTGCCTGGCCCTGGATACTATGGGGCTCCCAGTGGCGCCAAGAGTAGGCAATTTGGTGGATCCAACTGGCCACGGGATGTGCGGCTGAAGCAGAGGGTTGCTACGGAGAATGGGCTTGGCGGGGGTTTATGTAATTATGAGAGTACATTTTTTACCAAATCACACAATGTCACCATTGGTGGTGATACCATGTGGATGGACTGATGTTTTCTCTGTCCATTTTTCTTCTTCTCGTTTGTGATGTGCTCTATGTGTTTCATGTTTATGAAATCAAAGGCGGTTGGGTGGTTGATGCTGATTTCTTTTTCTTTTGTGTGTGTGTCTCTGATTTTATTATATATATATATATATATATATAGATAGATAGAACGATGTATACCTAATTCATTTTGTCGTGCTCTTACATGTTATGTAACCTTTGTTTTTGTGTAGTTGCCGTTGCTATTTGGGCCTCTGAAGGTGTGCCTCCTGTTCTGCTTTCTTCTGTCCTTCTTACTTGTGGTCTGTGTTTTCGTTTATGAAGGGAAAGTGCGATATTGTCTCTGGACGTCTCCATGTATCGAAACGGCGCACATTGCATATACGTCGAGAAGGAGTGAAAGCAAAAGAGAAGGAGTTTGGTGCTTTCATTTTAGTTGCCATGGCGCGCACGCACGCTCCGTTTTTCATGTTACAATTTCTTTTCTTTTAATAATTCTTAAAGTACTGATAACTACGTACTTTAAGCTTCTGAACTTCATGTCTTTGCATTTTCTATCGCGACCTGGAACTTGCTTGTCTTTTTCCTTTCCTTTCCTTTCTCTGTTTCTTCTTTAAGTTATTTACTTCTTTATTACTCTCTTTTCGTATATATATTTTTGCTAACTTTTTTTAAAATTTATTTTACCGCGCGCAGGTAGAAAATATCGATACGTTCTCGCACATCGTCACTATTTAGGCATAACATCACCTTGGCTGTGTATTTACCACTTTCTTCAAAGTATCAAAGAAGTTTTCGTTTATCATTAACCCATTATTGCTGTTGTTGCTGTTCGCTGCTGCTAGGCCCTTCTGAAACAACTCTTACACGATGATTTCAGATATTGTGTCTACCACTTCCAGGTGGGTATCAAGCTTACCACCCTTTGCTCGCAGAGCGCTCCATCCTTATCAGATGGACTTTGATTCAGCACTGTCTCAGATGTATTCGTTGTGTGTAAAGCCGTCACTTGTAAGTAAAATGAGTAGGGCACGAAGCATGACGAAAGACCACTACTACCGCGATGATCCCGCTTTCTTGGTTCTGCAGATACTTTTTATCGTGGTGACCGTAATGGCCTACAGCTTCGCGTATAACAGTAGTGTTGTGAGCACGACTTATAACGTGCTTTATGAGGTGATCATAAACTATTTGCTCGCTGGCGTTGCCTTTGCATCCATAGAGTGGGTGATTGTGAACCGGTACATGATGGGCAACGCTCCGCCAGGTGACATGATGCGTGAGGTGGAATGGCAGTATTCCTTTGATATTCATTGCAATGGCTATTTGACGTATTTCATGTGGACTCAGGTGCTTCAGTATGTCCTGCTACTTGTGATCAGCCACGAGTACTCGTTTAAATCGCAGATTTTGGCTAATCTAATATACTTGATGGGCTATAGTACGTACGTATACAACGTTTTTTTAGGGTATCTGGAGCTGCCGTTTCTTGTTCAGCAACAGAGACTTATGTACCCCGTTCCGTTTTTTGTGGGTCTTTTCGTTATTGTCACCCTCTTCACGGATTACAACTGTACAGTAGAGACACTGCGTAGCGCAAAGTACTGAAATTAGAATGAAATTATCCACTTCACATGCTTATACGTAGCCTCACTCAATTATTCTGTTTGGTTTGGTATATTTGTGCGCTTGTTAGTGTCGCGTGGTACGCCGTTTTATATTTCTTTTGCAATGTGAATGACATAAATGTTGTTGTTTTGCTTGTATATCTTCTACCCAATGAAAGCCTTTTGCTATTTATATGCACACATTTCTGTTATTGCATACCGTCTTTTTTCATTCTTCTTTTTTCTCCGCTTCTAAATGTTTTTTTTTTTTAAAACGCATTTATTGATGTATCTTCATAGTATGTAGTTGTGTAGAAATTGGTTTGCGACGAAAACCATTTTTTTTTGCTTATCAACTAGTAGCGAGCGCCGAGCTCACGATTTGACGTGGTATCCACATATTAGTTGACAGTTGTGCAGACGCGCGTCATATAAGCGTGCGTGTTCGTGCCTCAGCGTCTCTTGTTTTTTTTTTCTTTCTTTCTCCCCCCCGCCTGTTTAGAATTTGTTTCTCATCTTCTTCAGTGTGTGAGCGTGTGTGTGACACCCACGAATGATGAAGCGCAATCTTTTCTGTCGGCGCTATCCCTTTAACAAGCGCGGCCCTCGCGAACACAAGGCATGGAAGCATCACGTGCTGACGGAGCCACCAAAGCCACTTCAGTGGCGTGATCCAAAAGTGTGGACCAAGGATCTGAGCGAGATGAAGTCCTTTGAGGCCCCCCAGTGGGATCTATGGCTCAACCGCGCACGATCTGAGGACATGGATGAGGCTCTACAGCCCTTTATGGACATGCCTCAATCTCTTAAAGATCGCCGCTACGACATCCCGTGGTGGGCCAACCCGTTCGGCGCGTGGTACCTGCAGAATGTACTGTCAGTAGAGCTGCTGAAGCTGCCTAGCCGCAGTAACGCAGAAAAGATAGCTATTTATCGCAATCGCAAGAACCCGCCGTCGTGGGACAAGTCCAAGGAAAACCTAATGGATGATGAGGTGCTCATCAAGAACATTGTAAAGGAGCGCTGGCGCACACTTGAGTTTGGGGATCGCAGCGCTGGGCATCCTTGCTCTTTTAGTGATTACATCCAATTCTTGAACGAATGGTTCAAGTCACTAGATGAGGAGGGCATGCAGCGGTTGCGTGAGCATTTTGACCGAAAAATTCGTCCTCTTCTCGCGGTGATGACGCACGTGGACTTGATGTGGCTGGAGGCGCTTACGCAGAACACACCACAGAATAAGGAGCAGATCGAGCGTCGCATTGGGTTTCAGACCTCTCTTGGGACGCCGGAGTTTTTTGACATGTCGAAGCGCCTGCGGTACGAGATTAATGAGGACTACAAGGTCCGCGACGAGCTAGGCCCTGAGTTGTTTGCTCTTTGGAGTAAGGCACCGGAGCGGTGGCCGCCGGAGCGTCTTGCGAAAATGTACGGTCTAGACTTTACACTAGTGCGGAAGATCCTAGTGTGGCATCACTTTAAGGCTTCCTACGACGCCTGTGTTGAGCCTGACTGGTCTCTGCCAAAGCGACTTTTCGCGCTGGAGTGGATTCGCGATGTAAGGGCACGTAAGCAGGGCCTCTTCTACGGCAAGCTTCGCTTTGCAGAGCAGAAGATCACCTTCTACAGCGATAAGTTCCTCTTCCGTGACCTTGTCAATCGTCGCGAGGCGAGCTACGCCAATGTGTGGGAGATGGATGACCCTTACCGCTTTCTCCAGACAGAGCAGGACTACGAAGATTACTGGGGCGACAACTATGACGTGTACCGTCGCATGTTCCCCGAGATGATTGGCAAGACGGGCGAGCCAGTGCAACAGTACAGCCAAATGCCGACCTGGGCTGGCCCTCATCGTGAGCACGCAAACAAGTCGGAGTACAATTGGATGTTCGCTGAAATTGGCGTAAATGTTGGTCACGAGCCGTTGAAGAAGCTTGAGCTTGATCCCACGAATGAGAAGCGTCGTCGCTTCGTCATCAGACAACCCGATGGATCGCTACGGTCGGCGAAGATGTCAGAGATGCGGGCGTGGTACTGGAAGGAGGAGTGGGCAGACTTCCGCTTTTGGGCCCCAAACATGGAGTGGGGTATTGAAAATACACCTTCACAGGAGCAATACCAGGAGCACGTCCCCGACACCCCCGACGCGGATTTTCGTAAGCAACGCCGTATGCAGTCCCGACCGGTGAAGTGGTTCTATGAGAGCCACTACACACGAACGGGTAACTTTGCTGGGTTCCAGCCGCTGCGCTTCATGCAGCGTCGTACGGACCGCGAGGTGCGCTGGCCGGATGTGATTAATGCTGCAGTGCAGGTTGAGAAGAGCAAGTCACGCGCTTACACATTCAAGGCTATTCCAGAAATGTAGAGAGGCTTTTTTCTTTTTGTTCTTCCTATATGTGTGTCTGTGCGTATCTGTTTATTCCTGACGTGACATTAATATTACGTTGACTTGGTGATGCGTGCATTTCTTTGTATATGGGTGGGCTAGTATTTTGCACAGATGGATGACTTGGAGAGAGAAGATGTTTCTCGCTTTTCTTTTCTCCTTTTTTTTTGTGTTTGCGGCGGTTTGGGTGCGTGTTGGTTAGTTAATCCACGATGGTAGGCAACGGTGTGGCTAGCCTATCTGTGTATGTGTTGTGCGGAACGATAGACTCAGGCAGGATCATGTTTTTTTTTGCCCCCCCTTCGTTCTTCATGCTGTTTTACCCGTTCCTTTTTTTTTACAAATGGCAAGAGAGATGTTTTACTGTTCGTCATAAAGATTCACAAAACCCATAGCGGAGGTATTTTCCCCTCTCTTAACAACAACAACAACAAAACACAATCAATATTTATATATAGGTCATGGTGTTAGGGTTAGTGTGACTCTGATCTTTGAGCGGCTTCGTTTGCCACTGCAGATGCACTGTTTTCAAGGCAACCTAGCTTGCTCAGTTATCTTATTTTTTATTTTTAGCTCCCACTGTCGCTGTTGTTCTTTATTCCCACCGAAGTGCATACAATTCTGTATCTTATGCTTGACCTTTTCTGTTCTTAATTTTTTTTTTTTTTTTTTACACCATTTCATCTCTTTCCACAACACAGAACTTTGCACCTTTTTTAGTGGTAAGTACGTGCCTCATAGGCGAATAATACATACATTTATTATTATTATTTGGTGATATAGGAATAATAGCCTATACTTTTTCTTTGTTATTATATAACAAGAGAATCAGTTGTTGAAGTGCTTGTTCGTAGCAGAGACGCTCCTTTTTTTGGAGTGGCTTGTGTCCTTATTATTATTATTATTTTTTAAGTTCTTGACTACAAAAGGAACGACCGCTTCCTAGTCAACAAAAATAATAGATAAATAAATATAAAATTGTTACCTAGATATCTGTTCAACCGAGCTTCATTGGAATGAGTGCCCCACCTGGTTTTGATGATGAGCCTCCTGGGTTCTTCGATGACGACAACAACACGCTCTTTGCCGAGCTTGAAGAAGAGGAAGAGCGTGAGCGGGCGGAGCAGCTGGCGCAGGCATGGCGCCGTCAGAACACCGAGCGCTTTGGCTATCGTGCGGCTTTTCGCTCTGCTGTGGACGAGAAGGACTTCCTTCCACCCGAGTTCATTCGCAAAGTCATTAAGGATAATGGTGATCTCAGCGGGAAGAGCTTCAAGTCTCAGCGCAAGCTTTGCGTCGGCATGCTGCAGTACATGCCGCTCGCCCTCTACAAGCTTCTCGAGAACATGCCCATGCCTTGGGAGGAAGCACGGTACGTCGATGTTGTCTATCATGTTGGTGGTGCGCTGACCATTGTGGATGACACTCCGACAGTAGCGGAACCGGTGTACACGGCGCAATGGGGCTCCATCTGGACCCGCATGCGTGAGCAGAAGCTTGAGCTTGCACAGGAGGGCGGTACGTTTCCACGTGCTATTCACCGCGGAGACGCCAACGAGCCCCCGTTGGATTATGCAGACTACCTCATGGACCTTGAGCCGCCACCGCCGCTGCAGGACGAGCTTGATCCCGATGACAACGGGGCGATCTTGGACTGGTTCTACGATCCTTTCCCGCGTCTGGTGGCTCCGAACCAGATCCGTGGTCCGCGCCGCCCGCATGGATACTACTTTACTCTTGACGTGATGGAAGCGCTCTTTCGCAACGCGTCTCCCATTTTGCCAATTCTCGATGACCGCAATAGCTTCTACTTGTGGGATCTTAAATCGTTTTACACTGCCAAGGCAATGCATTTGTCCATCCCGCGCGGTCCCAAGTTTGAACCGCCTCCGTACATATCGAATACAGCAGCTGAGGATGAGGACTGGACCGAGTTCAATGATCTGCGCCGCATCATCCATCGCGACAACCCACGCAAGCCGCGCTTCACCATGCTGACAGAACGCCAAATTGCTTTCCCTCATCTTTACGGTGCCGTCGTGGACGGTGCGAAGCTTGCTCCATACCACAGCCCTGCCGTTGTGCGTGTTGAGAACGATGACCCTGAGCTGCCGTGCTTTTCGTTCTACCCGGCGCTTCATCCGATTGTGGCGATTGAGAAGCGTTTTAAGGACGCTGATGCACTGGAGGATCCAGTGCTGTGCTCTTCCTCTGCACGAGAGGCGCGTGGCAGCTGCTATGAAGATGGCGACAGTGCGGACGTTGCTGGCTGCGAGGGCCTTGTCATTCCGCAGGATTTTCAGCCGTTCCTTGCTGACACTCCGCTGGAGGCGGAAGGCACGAAGACAGCGTTTAGTCTTCTCTTCGCACCAACACCGTTCGACACTTTTGAGGGTGGCATGAAGCGCCGTCTCGACGTGCAGCTTGGGGATAGGTGGTACCAAGATCCCCCGGACAGGCTCACGAGTGATGACCGCGATAAAGTATTGCGAAGCTACACACAGCTCCTCAAGCACCACGTGAAGCGTAGTTCGCACCGCTCCGTTAAACAAGAAAAGGAGCACGAGCGCAAGGAACAGGCGCGCCGGGCTATGGCAAGCAGGGCAGACACCATGGAGGAAGTTTTGGACGAGATGGATGGCAACGGCAGCGCTCGCGATGACATGAAGCGTCGCATTGACAAACTCGCTGAGCAGCGTTTCTTTGCTAAGACCAAGATGGACTGGCTGGAGGCTGGCGTACAGGTGGTGCGGCAGGGGCACAACATGCTTACCCAGCTTGTCAACATGAAATGCTTGCCTTACGTGCATATTGACTACAACTTTGAGGCGAAGCCGACCCGCACGCTGACGACAAAGGAGATTAAAAAGAGTCGTCTTGGTCCTGCGTTTCACATGATTCGCGAGCTACTTGGCTTTATGAAGTTGCTCGTGAACATGCACGTGACGTACCGCTTGGGCCGCACAAATGCGATACAGCTCGCAGACGCGACACACTATCTGTTTAACCACGTTGGTTCCTTGACCGGCATATACCGTTATAAGCTTCGTGCTATGCGGCAGATCAAGCGGTCGCGAGACATCAAGCATATGCTTTACAGCAAGTTCAACGTTGGTGGCGTGCCGAGTGGCCCTGGATGTGGTTTCTGGGGCCCCTCGTGGCGTGTGTGGGTGTTCTTCTTGCGTGGTATGACGCCGCTCCTGCAGCGCTACCTCGGCAATCTTACCGACCGTGTGCTGCTCGGTCGTGTGCAGAGGGACAAGTACACCGGCAAGCGCATCACACGCCAGCGCGTGGAGACGGACAAGGACGTGAATATCAAGGAGGCGTTTCGTCGCGAACTGCGTGAGATGCTGCCAGAAAATGTCAGGCCATCGACCATTGTCACAATGGACCAGCACATGAACGAAGCATTCCGGTACTGGCGCATGGGTAAAAAATGGTCTATTCCTGCCATGCCAGCGCCGCTGCGCGACCTCGTGAACAAGTATGTGAAACTGCGCGCCGAGGAGTACGTGCGCATCACGGAACTCCAGCGACAGCGCATTGCGGACGGTGACACGGTCGACAAGCAGGCGTTTATGAAGAACTTGGGCCGCCTCACGCGTCTAAAGATCATGGACGAGGAGAAGCGGCAGGCGGCGTATTTGGCGGGCGAGGACGGTAGCACCTTCGCACCGGAAGAGGCAACGGAGGTGTTGCGCATGATGGCAAACTGGATCAGTGATCGCGGCTTCAAGAAGATCTCGTTTCCTGACCCCTCGAAGGATGCGGAGCTCTCTCTGCTAAAACTTTCCCTGGATCGCCTACGCAGTCAGCATAATATTGCGAATCGCCTCACGGAGAGTCAGCGTGAGGAGCAGGCCCGCATTGAGCAGGCCATTGACGCCCCACACGAGGCTCTTTCACGCATTGTGGACTCCCTTGCCCATCAGCGCCGCTTCAAGGCGGTGGAGGTGGAGTTCATGGATGAGTTTTCGCACCTGCACCCGTCCTACAATGTTGCACCTCCTGAAAAGATGATTGACGCGTTTCTCGATCAGTACCTATGGTACAAGACGATGAACGAGCAGCGGCTGTTCCCCAGTTGGACGAAACCCTCTGACACTGAGCCGGCTCCACAACTGGTACACAAGTGGTGCGAGGGGATCAACAACAGCCCAGAAATCTGGGATGTTTCAAAGGAGGCGTCTGTGGTGCTGCTGCACACAAATTTGGAAGAGGCATTCTACGAGAATGTTGATTGGACCGTGTTTCGGCCGTTGCTGGAGCTTGTGATGGACAAGACCCTCGTGGACTACATCTACAGTCGCCACGATGTGGAACTGCACTTCAAGGACATGAGTTACACTCATCATAAGGGCCTTATTCGCGGCTTTATGTTCTCGTCGTTCCTCTCGCAGTACTGGGGTCTTATAATTGATGTGCTACTGCTTGGCACGAAGCGCAGCCAGGAGATCGCCGGCACAGCGACGAAGCCAAACCCTTTCATGAGTTTTATGCGAGACCCTTTCCTCGCTACCACACATCCGATCCGTGGATACTGCCGCTACAAGAACGAGCTATACGTGCTGTTGCGCTACACCAAGACAGAGGCGGATGACGTACGCCGGCGTTACTTGGAGGAGACCAAGTCGGATTCGCAGCTGCGTGCTCTTAATGCGTCTGTCTACGGCTTTAAGAACGCCAGACAATGGCCCCGTGACGCTCGCATGCGCCTCTTCCTCGGCGACGTTAACCTCGCTCGGGCGGTGCTCTGGGAGTTCCGTGGTCGTCTGCCACCTGCCATGGGCGAGATTTCCGACGCCAACTCCTTTGTCAGCGTGTACTCCAAGGATAACCCGAACCTTCTCTTCGAAATGGCCGGCTTTTCTGTTCGACTTCTGCCAGTGTCGCGCGCAGAGGAGGAGGTGCTAGAGAGCGAGTCTATGTGGAACCTGCGGAACTACGCCGGGAAGGACATCACATGCCGTGCGTTCATCCAAGTTACACAAGAGCACATCAATCGCATCCGTAACAAGGCACGACGCACAGTGATGATGGTGGGCAGCTCCACGTTCCACAGTATTGCGGCCAAGTGGAACGCTCTGTTGACGGAGATTGTGCCGTACTACCGTGAGGCCATCCTGGGCACAGAGAAGCTGCAGCTCATTCTTGCCCGCGCTGAGCATCGCATGCGCTCACGCGTGATGATGTCTCTCAACTCCCGCGCCAAGTCACGCTTTCCACCCGCTATGTTCTACGCCCCTTCAGACCTTGGCGGCCTTGGCATGCTCTCCGTCGGTCACTCACTCATTCCCGCTCAGGATATGACGTATTCTAAGACGACAAGCACCGGCGTCCAATTCTTTTATTCGGGGCTCACCAACGAGGAGAACCGGCCCATCCCGAATGTGCTGCAGTACTACACGCCGTGGGAAACGGAGTTTCGCGAAAGCGAGAAGGCGTGGCTTGAGTTCCGCACGCGTTCTCGCGAGGCGAAGGCACGCGGCGGGTCGGTGTCGTTGGACGATATTGAGGACATCATTGACAAGGGCATTCCTCGTATTCGCGTCCGCTTTTCACGCCACGCGAAGCTCTTCAGCTATGATTCTGGCTTTCGCGTGCGGATGGAGTTCCAGCGCTTCCAAGCCGGCAAGTACCTCAAGAACTGGTGGTTCCACCCGGATCACGACGGCAACATCTGCGGTGGTGTGCTTGAGAGGTACCGTGCAGACATGAACATTGCACTTGGTGGCGTGGAGGCCATCTTGGAGCACTCACTCTTCAAGGGCACTGGCTTCCCTTCGTGGGAGGGCATCGAGTTTAATCGCTCTGGTGGATTTGAGAACGCGCAGAAGGATGCGAAGTTGGCCAAGCAGCAGCGTGCGGGTCTGACCAAGGTGACGAACCGACGCTTTGCCCTGTGGTGGAGTCCGACGATCAACCGCTCAGACGTTCAGGCCGGCTTTTCGCAGAACATTGAGACCACCGGAGTCTTCATGTGGGGCAAACTTGAGACAATCAAGAAGGCACTCATTAAGATTTTTAGCGGTTCTTTGTGGGAGAAGAACCACGGCGCTGTGGTGCGCGATATCGCTAGCGCCCTTCACGCTAACCTTTCGGAGCTTGGTGCCGCCTCCTGCGCAATCCAGCAGCAGCACCCGCAAAAGTCTTACACGTTCACCAGCTCCGCTGCGGATGTTATCCTTGTGTGTGCGACGCGGTGGCCAGTGTCAAGCCGTCCATCCGTGTTGACAGACGAAGGCGGTGATGAGTTCCGCCACAACACAAGCGGCAAGTTCTGGATTGATGTGCAGCTGCGCTGGGGTAACTACGACAGTCACAATATCGCCGAATACGCGCGCAAGAAGTTCCAAGAGTACTCGACGGCGAAGATGTACCCCTTTCCTGCTGGCGCCGTTGTCGCCATCGATCTTGGGTACAACTGCTACAGCGCGTATGGCTATTGGATCCCTGAGCTGAAGCCGTTTATTGCCAAGGTGATGGCGGCTATCATGAAGAACAACGCCACGCTTAACATGCTGCGAGACCGCATGAAGCAAGACCTCGGCCTCTTCAGTTCCACTCCGACCGAGTCGAACTTGTCTGACACCAATTTAGGCGAGCTGTTCTCTGGCAAGATGCGGACGTGGATTGTGGACGAGAGTGCGGCGTACGTGACGAGTGAGCAGCCCACACCGGATGGAGGAAAGAAGTTCAAATCTGAGAACGGGGCAGTGGTGGTGTTTGACCCGGTATCAGGGCAGCTGAAGATGAGCATTATGCACAAGAGCGTCTTTGCAGGACAGAAGCGTCGCTCCAAGCTGGCGCGAGAGAAGGCAGCGGAGGAGGTGGCTTCGTGGCTCCGCAGCACGCCGGTTGGGGAACGCCCAGGCAAGATCATCGTGACGCGCAGCCGCTTTCGTCAGACGTTGCACAATGTTGTCACCCAAGTAGATCCAAACATTATCATTGGCGCCAGCGACCTTAACCTGCCGCTTCCTATGGTACTGCGTCACCCTCGTCTGGTGACACTGCGCATAGACGCCAAGGAGAGCAAGGGCTGGGAGTTCTGCGTGTACGATGACTGGCGCCAAAAGTTTCAGTCGAGCACGTGCTTCGACATACTCACGCTGATCCTGCGTGGCTACCACGTGGACCAGCGTCAGACGCAGAAGTTCCTCGTGCCCGATATTCACGTGGAGGTGGCGCCAACGCACTTCTGGCCTACCTATGCCTTGCCAGAGTGGGAGCAGGTGACGATGCGGTTGGAGGAGATGATCATTGCAGACACGGCGCGTCGCGAGAACGTCACGCCGAAGGACTACACGGAAAAGGAAAAGCTTGATATCGTGCTCGGCAAGCGGCGCACCACAGTGGAGACGCAACAGCAGGAGATCAAGGAGATTGAAGCGATGCGGCGCACCAGGCTGGCAGAGCCACAGACGGTGAGTGTGGTGACAGCAACTGGGGAGGTAGTGAAGCGCAAGGTGAAGGCTGCGTTTGACTTTGGCAGGACTGCGCTCGACAGCAACTGGCGTCCGCGCTCGCTGGCGAATGCCGCTTTTCTGGATGAAAACACTCCACTGACTATTGATGCCACTGGTGTGACGACTGCAAGCGACCAGCTCATCTTTCCTGAGGATGTTCTGCAGAAACTGCTGGCGAGTTGCGATGTAAAGGTGCAGTGCTGTGCGTACATGTTTGGTCATGTGCTACCTGACAGACCCAATGTGAAGGAGGTGCTGTGTGTCATGATCCCCCCGCAGTCTGGTACTGTGCTGGAGACCCGTACACCTGAGAAGGTTGCGTTTGACACCCCCGCCTTGACAGAGGCAAATCTTTCTCTTCTTGGTCTCATGCGCATTGGCGAAGGCGAGCCGACCATTAACTCCCACGACCTCGCGCTACAAGGACGTCTCTTGGCGGCTAACGAGGGCATTCCTGCTGCTGCTGGTCTCATGTCAGCAGTGCTCCATCTCACGGAGAGTGGGGTTACCATGCGGTGCTACTCCACCACACGCGAGGGAATTACGTGGGCACAGGAGGATTATGCGGCGCTGCTCAAGGCGCAACCTGCTAACGTGGAGCGGTCCTTTTTTGCCTCTGCGGGCGGTGCGGTCTCTACGGAGGCTCAGGGCTTCTTCCTTGTGCCGCGCGAGCGCACGTGGAATTACTTTTTTAAGGGTGCCTTATGGAAGGAGAGCAGCGAGTGCGAGTTTACCACAGACCTTCCGCTGGGCTTCTTCAACGCCCATCACCGCCCTGATCACTTTTTCAACTTTGTGAGGCTGGCGGAGAACGAAGGCGCGATTGATGTGATGGACGAGGCGGATCTCTTTAGCAACGAAGTGGGCCAGGCAGTGGAGCAGTAATCTACTGATTCTTGCCAGCACACACACACACACACACACATAAAATATACACACGCGGCGCATGGATTGTGGGAAGTGGGGATAGGGGAGGGAAGCTTAGTCCCGTTGTTTGCTTTCCCCTTGCCTCCCCCCCACCTTTTTGTTTCTTAGAGGTTTATTTGAGTGATATCTGGTCCTTCCCTCCTCCTTTCTTTTTCTAGCAGTGATGAATGAAGAAGATTTTTTTTTTTTTTTGCGTAGGCATGTTATATCAAATTTATACGCATAAATTAGATACATATACATGTCAGTGGGTGTGACTGTGCGCATATATAATCGTGAATTGAACGAACCTATATCCCATGAGCTTTTCCATTAGCATTGCAAAGTAGTAGTAGAGCAGATGCCATGCTACTGACAAACATTGTAGATCGTTATATCCCACAAAATAATATATATATATATATATATATGCTTTTTTTTTTCTTTCTTTCTTTCTCTGTTATTATTCTTTGTGGATTCTACATTTTTAGTTGCTGCGTTGTTAGATAGCCATCACCAACAACTATACGCGCGGCTGCATCTAACACACCACCACAACCTCTAGTACGAGCATCTTCTTTTTCCATTTTCTTTTTCTTATTTGCTTTTAGATTCTTCTTTTTCTGTTATTCCTTTTTCTCCCGTTTATTCTCTAAAGCACTTTTGCTGTTGCAGCCTCTGGGGAGGCGCATCACAATTGCTTTTGTTGTTGCTTGGGCACACGCACCATACATATAGTGAGTATACGCTACCACTCCCCAACAACAACAACAAGTCATAAGTTATTCTTTTTTATTGAAGACCCAGTAGTATACACACACATCTATATACATATAGTACGTATTGCTGAGGACAAAAAAAATCGATTTTCATTTATTTTCTGTTTTTGAAACTGTTTAACTCTGTAGATTCTGCTTGTTTGCCTTTTTTTTTTTTCTTCCTCTCTTATACTATTATTATTATTTCCACACAATGCTTTTTGCGGCAAGTTCGACTAGTGCACGCGTCAAGAAGAGCGACGATCATTCTAAGGCGTCATCGAGAAGCGACCCAGTGCCCAATAAAGAGCCGCCACTCACAATAAGAGAGGCATCCCCAAAAAAGGAGAGGCCAAAGTCTCGAGAGAAGGACGTGAGGGAGATGAGGGATGTGAAGGACGTGAGGGAGGCAAGGGAGGCAAGGGAGGCGAGGCATCGCGCGTCTTTTGTGCCTAGTGCGTACGTCTTCAAGAAGCCAGACACCAGTGAATGGAATCTCAGCGACTTTGAGCTTCGCGAAACGTTAGGCACTGGCTCCTTTGGCCGTGTGCGTGTGTGTCGACACAAGGCGACGAACCAGTACTACGCGATCAAGTGCTTGAAGAAGCGCGAGATCATCAAGCTGAAGCAGCAACAGCACTTGATTCAAGAAAAAACCATCATGATGGAGCTGTGCCACCCGTTTATTGTGAACATGATGTGCTCCTTCCAGGATGAGAAGAAGGTATATCTGGTGCTCGAGTTTGTGATAGGAGGGGAGTTGTTTACCCATCTGCGTTCCGCCGGTCGCTTCCCGAATGATGTGGCGAAGTTCTATCACGCGGAGCTTGTGCTTGCCTTTGAGTACCTGCACACTTTGGACGTTGTTTACCGTGATTTGAAGCCCGAGAATCTTTTACTTGATGGTAATGGCCATGTAAAGATGACCGATTTTGGTTTTGCGAAGAAGGTTCTTGACCGCACCTTCACCTTGTGCGGCACCCCTGAGTATCTTGCCCCCGAAGTGATTCAGAGCAAGGGTCACGGTAAGGCGGTAGACTGGTGGACCATGGGCGTGCTTCTGTATGAATTTATTGCTGGCTATCCGCCCTACTACGATGACACCCCCTTCCGCATTTACGAGAAGATTCTTGCCGGTCGTCTCAAGTTCCCCAACTGGTTTGATAGTCGCGCTCGTGATCTTGTCAAGGGCCTGCTTCGCTCTGATCACACAAAACGTCTGGGCATACTAAAAGACGGGGCTGCTGACATCAAGGGCCATCCTTACTTTCATGGCGCCAACTGGGAGAAGTTGTATGCGCGGTACTACCCCGCCCCGATCCCCGTGAAGGCGTCACATGCTGGTGACACGAGCAACTTTGAAAAGTATCCAGAGAGCCCCGTGGATCGATCAGGTCCGTTGTCGACAATGGAGCAAATGGTATTTAAGGATTTTTAAGGGAGGGAAGCGCATCACGCTATTCTTTGTTTAATATCCCTTTACCTCTTTTTTTTTCTTTTCTTTTTTTGCCTTCTCCTACACCCTCATTTTGTTTTACCTTTCAAGGGGGCGGGAGGGGGGGGGGGAGCTTACAGATTTTAGTTATAGAGGCGTGCTATTTAATATAAATAGGCAGTTATATTCTTTTATGTAACACTATGGTGGAGGTCTTATATATATTTGATGTACAGTTTCACGTATCGGCGTCTATACCAGAAGCACGTTTTCACTTTTTTTTTTAAATTTGGAAACTGTACTTCCCAACTTTGAAGATTTGGCACCAATATATATATAGAGTGGTGTACCAGGAATAATGGTGTGCTGGGCTTTCATGTATGATATGTTTTACCTTTTTGTTTTTGTTTTCTTTTTTGGTGCTATTGTTTATTCAGAGTGTGTGATATATATATATTTAGTTGCATAATTTTTCTGGAGCGTGCGTGTGCATTGCCTGCTCTCCTCAAATGTTTTTTACATGTTCTTTTCTGTTGTGCTTTACATGACATCTAGTGTATATACATCAGCCTACTTGCTGTTGAGTTGCGTCTTGCTCCAATAGGTTTTTTTTTTTTTTTACGTGTCCTGTCGTTTACCTCCTTTTTTTTTTTTTTTTACCTGATTTGATATGCTAACAATATTTTTGGAAAATCTGAAAACTTGTTCTTGGGTGTGATTACGTTTTAGTAATACATAATTATTTTGGTGTTTGTGCTGCTTTTTTTGTGATGTATAGTTGTTAGTCATGCTATTGATGGGGATGCTGTAACATCTACGTACACAGACACACACAAACACACAGATACAGATCCCCTGCTTTGGGAGCTCAGCGTTGATTGCCCTATGACGTGTATACACGTGACAAGCAATATGGATTTTCTCCCCTTCTCAGTTTTTGTGAATGCTTTGCTATGTTTGCAGTGCATTTTGTGTTGTCGCATTTTTTTCTCCGCTTCTTCCCTTTTCTTGAGAAACTGTGGGTGTGAAGAGGGGCCTTGTTGCTGTGAAGGACTACTACTCGTACATTTTTGTCTCTACCTGTCGTGCCTCTTTTTGTTCCTCTTCCTTTGTCCCTTCTTCAGCAGCTTGGAAGATGTTAGGGGCCATTTTGACAATTATGTTTTGTTTTGGTAAAAAAAAGATTTACTCCGTTACTCTTTCTTTTTATTTTATGTACGTATTTATCAGTTTTTGTTTGCTTTAATAGAACTTTGACAAAAAACATGCTTTTAGATTGATGCTTGGTATCCCAACAACCACCTCAACACCGTAATGAAATGCCTTATTTGTCACACTCGGACAAGAATAAGATGTTTATCTGCTATACTGCATTGCTTTTTTTTTTTTACATTTTTTTTTGTTATTGACATTTCTTTCCTTGCTTTTTGTTTTCCTTGTTTTCTCCTTTTTTCTCAACGTTCTCTATGTAGCTCGTAGAAGCGGTGCATCGTGATTGCCGCGTGATAGCTGAGCATATATTTACGCATACAGTAGCTCTCTCTCTCTCTCTCACACACACACACACACACACACACACTTTTTGCTGCTGTGGTTTAGTGAACAGAGTGCCCTCTGTCTGACTCTCAGCTTTTTCTCCCTTTTGAAACCTTTGAAAAAGGGTCACCTTGTTTCATAAATACCATTAATCATTATTCACACAACAAAGAAAAGCACTTCTGACGTGCTCATAGACTTCAAGACGGTAGCGTGGTTCTTTTTTTTTTTTTGCCTTTGCGTATTTTCTTGTATTGTCTTGAAGAGTAGCGGCTCGCTTCAATCACTAGTCTTGTTTCTGCGCCTGCCCGCTCACAGTACACGCACTCACCTATATCTATTACAGTACAAGCACACACACACACACACACAAAATTGACGGTTCTCTATGAGCATCGCCACGTCTAGCAGCAGTAGCGGCAACATGCACATCGATGGTAGCATCATCAACCGTGGTGTTACGGAAAGCGACTGGCGGCGGCTTCACGCGCGGGTCATTCCAAATCCCATGGATATTGAAACTTTCCAGTCCACACTACGCGACGGCAAGCTGCACGAGCACTTCCTCGCCAAGGACATGCACAAGATCATGCAGGAACTGCGAGAAATTTTGCGTGAGCACGGGGAGCTACGTGAGGCCGATAACTTTCCTCTTAGCGGCAAGAAAGCTGATCTCTCACGAGCTGCCGCCGCCGCTTTGTTGATAATCACACGCCATGAACAGCAATTCCAGCAGCAGCAGCAACAGCAACAGCAGCTGCGACGTAGATCCACTTCTTCGGGCCCTTCAGCGGGCGAGGAGTCTGCTGCTGTCAGCAACAGCAACAACACGACACGTCTGCTTGATCAAGCACTCACGAGCTCCGCTGCTACTGCGCACGCGCGAGACAGCGCCGGCTCTAACTCACCTCAACTTCACACCCCCACAACAGTAGCACTGGCATCTAGCGCAGAGGCCAACGGCGCTGGTACGCTTGCGGCCACACCCATGTCGGGGTCCCGCTCGCGGCGTACCCCACCTATCACCGACCACATTCGCGATGCTATTGACGGTTCAGCAGTAAGCACATTACCCGTTCCCACAGTTGTCTCCTCCTCCTCCGCTGCTGCTGCTGCTGGGTCGCCACCACTTGCACCAGCATCATCATCACCAGCGAAGGTGACGGGAACATGCGAGAGTAGTGGCCCCCCTCTCTCAGTGGGCGGGCGGTGGGTAGGTGCCCAGAGGCTTTCTCATGTCATTGCGCACAACGCAGCCACGCCGGCCACGAGCACCTCTCCGCATATGCAGCCGCACGCGATGGTGTCGTCGTCTATGCTTGGCCTTCTTGATGATGCAGCGGTACCAGCGGTACGCCCGGCTAGCGTTGGGTTAGCGAACGAACTTGCCGTTCTGAACGAGAGCGCACCGCCTTTCTTCACTATTTTGAGCGTTGTGCGCCGCTTCCAGCTGCGCTACGGCAGCCATCCCTTTAAGTTTGATGTCCCCGTGCAGTACGCACAGGCTGTCAACTCACGGCGGCTCCGGGTGTACGTAATTCCCCTGCGTCACCCGAACCACCCACACAGGTGGCCAGGGGCGAAGGAAATCGTGGTGTACGTGAACGATCAATGCATCACGGCACCGTGGCGGCGCTCGTGGCCAGACCGCAAGCAGGAGGTGGCCAAGTCCTTCTTGCCGTTGGATATCACGCACTATCTTAGCCGTACGTCGACGACTCAGCGGGCACAGTTCGATGTATTCAACAAGGAGTACTTTACTCCCGCAATGATTGTGGTTGTGCAACTGTTCACTCTTGACGAGGTTGTGGCACACGTGTTGGATCGTCATTTTGGCACCGAGATCCCGCTACGCGTGAGGGAGCAGCTTTTGCATCGCAGCAGCAGCGTGGCTGAGCCGGCGATGACGCAAGTGCAGAAGAAAGTAGCAGACTTGGTTGCTCTTGCCGACGTTGCGGTGCGCGCTTTTTACACTAGTGTGACGGATGAAGACGAAGAGGACGGACTTGAGATGGACGATCCGATCATATCGACGCGGTGCCCCATCTCTCAGATGCCCATGGAGGTGCCGGTGCGCGGGACTGGGTGCCGTCACTTGCAATGCATCGACCTCAAGTCCTATCTGGTTAGCTGTCACAAGGGATTCTACTGGAACTGTGCTCTGTGCGACCGCGAGCTGCGGCCTAAGGAGGTGTGCATCGATACGGTTCTGTGGCGCTTTATGCCAGATAATGCCTCAACGCTTCCCTCTCATCTTCGGCTCTCCGTGCGTGACGAGCCGGCTGGCCGCCACCACTACTGGCATTCCTCACGGCTAAATGATGATGACATGGATATGGTGTTGGACTCGGATGTGGAGGAGGAGACCAATACCGAGGCAGGACCGAGCGGAAGTGGCAATGGCGGTAGCACCACTGCTTGTGTGGACAGAAGAGTCATAAAAAAGGAGACGGTGTCACCCAACACTGAGGCGGAGAGTCGAAAACGTACTCGCAGCGAGGCTTTTGAGCGCGTTATCGAGGGGAGCGCGGATAATCCAATTGAACTTTAACTACTGTTTTTTTTTCTGTCCACCTCCCCTACTCAGCATGCATTGTTGCGATTGCATTGCAGAGGGTGGAAAAACAAGCAAACAAACAAACGAAAAACGACGATGATGAAATACTGTTATAGATTTCTTTTTTCTTTATTATTGCTTTCTCTTTCTAACAACACATATTTCTTTGCTTCTTTGTTGGTATAGCGATGTTGTCATTAGAAAGACATACCGTTGCATTTTGTTTTACTCTTTTCCTTTTCGTTCTCTTTCACTTTTTTTCTTTCAACGTTTTTTTTCTATAGTTTCAGTTTGAACACTTTGGAAGCCACCTTAGTGTTTTTGCTCCCCCCGCTTTTTTTTTTTAAAGGTTTCTTTTTTAAGATATTTATTTTTTTTTTTTTTTTGATACTTTGTTATCATTTTCGCCGTGATTGTTGTGAGTGCGCAATATTTTCTTTTTTGAGGTTTGCCCCTCTCTAGCGTTTCGTATTACTGTTTCTTCCTCTCACAAATTTTATCTAGCTAGTTTTTTTTTTTTCTGCGTGCGCGTCAGATTATCTCTCGATCACTTTACGCACTATCCAATCCGCACCTCCATCACCTGCCCCGGATAGTAGTCACATATTGTGCACATAGTACTTCGCAATACCTTTGACTGATTTCTTCATATATTACTCTTATTTATATTTATATTTATATTTATATTTATTTATTTATTATTATTATTATTATTTTGTCGGTTTGAACTCAGGGAAGAAAGGGGAAAGCCACAAAAAAGGACGCACGAAAATGCGCACTTCTCGAATTGTTTACAGTAGAGCCAAGCTGGAGGAGCTTGCGCCGCTAGCTGCTCAGGTAAAGCTCTCGCTTGACGTCATTAAAAAGTTCGAGGTGATTGAAGTGGGTGAGAGCATCCTTGTTCCAAAGCGTCGCGAGATGGACTTTGAGCCACCAAACACTGCCGGCTCTGGTGCAGGAGCAAACCACTTCAACAATCAGGGCTCTAGCAACTCACGCGACAACACATCCGCCCCCTCTGGCAGCAACAACAACAACAGTGGCGGTGGTGGGGGTAGCCATCAGCACAACGGTACCTCTAACGGAGGAAACAGCAACAGCAACACTGGCGGTAGCCGTCATGATCGCGGAGACAGAAGTGAGCGCGGCGACCGCGGTGGTGGTGGCAACCACAACAACAGCAACAGCAACAGCAACAGCAACAACGACCGCGGCAGCGATCGGCGTGGAAACGGCAATTCCAACAGCAACAACAACAGCAACACTAATAACAACAGTCGAGACGACAACTCGCGCCGGCAACAGCACGCTGCTATGAACGATCGCTTCGCACCACCTACGGGCAGCTGGCGCGGCAACCGCAATCAGGAGACATTTGAGGCTGGATACAAGTATGAGCTCGAGCAGAAGGCTGCCCACGCTCGTCATCTAAGCGAAACGATCAAAAAGGATGACCGCCAGCTTCAAAAATCTGCAGCGCAGCAGCAGCGCGATGCGAAGCCGAGTGAAAAGGAAGAGTCTATAAAGACTACAGCGTCTGTGGAGGAAAGCAAGGATGCGGACGAAATTGAGAAACTCCTTGCAGGCATCAGCGAAGACACCAACAAGGCGAACGCTGGCCGCTCTCGTTTCTTCAAGGCTTCTTCCACCCCTGAGGAGTCCTCTAACGCCCCACCTGGTCGTCCCCCTGCACGCACAGTGGAGAATATCTGGGAGAATCGCAGCATGCACCAGGACGCAAGCAACCTGGGCTCCTTCCAGGGCAGCGGCAACATTGTCGTTGGTGGTGTGCCGCAGCAAACGATGAGCATCGCTGCCGCTGGTGGCGGTGCTAGCGGTATCGCAAACAGGTCTGCGCCGGCAGTTGCTCAACCGCAGAAGCGTCCTCCTACAGTGCCTGCAGCCGCAACTACTGCTGGTGCGCCGCCGCCGCCAGCTCCACCGCAGCAGCAGGTGTGGCAAGCTCAGGACTTGGAGAGAATGCTTCAGATGGGCGCGCAGTACAAGCCCACTGGCACCACTGCCGTTGCTCCTTCCCCAAAGCCAGTTCCTGCTGTTCCTGAACTGCCAAGGACTGGCCCCATTCAGGCCTCAGACCTTGAGAGCATGTTGGTGCAGCAGGCACGGCAGGGGGCGGGCCAGCGGTCCCAGCCACCGCCACAGCAACAGCAGCTGCCCCCACAGGCCCCACCCCCGCCACTCCAGATGCCACAGCAGCAGCAGCAGCAACAACAACAACAACAACAACAACAACAACATGCGCTCCAGCTGCAGCAGCAAATGGCGAATCTCCAGCATCAGCAGCAGCTTCAGCAGCAGCTCCAACAACAGCTACATCTTCAGATGCAGCAGCAACAGCAGCACATGGCTAGCCACCCTGCTTCTTCCGGAAACCGCACTCCACCGCACATGTCTGCCAACATGCCCACACAGCCCATGCCGAATATGACGATGCCTCCTCCTGCGTGGATGAATGTCCCACCTCAGCAGGCGGCACAACCACAGCACCTTCCCCAGCCGCAGCATCATCCGCAGATGTCGCAGCCGCAGCCGCAGCCACCGCATGTGATGCCTCCTGGTATGCAGGCCCCTCAGGCCCCTATGGGGCCAAATGGTGTCCCCGTTCCTTTCATGATGAATGCACATGGCCAGTTTTTTCCTACTGCGCAGTCGCAGAACTTCTTTTTGCCGAATCAGCAGCAGCAACAGCAGCCAGTCATGTATCGTCGCCCAGATGGCACCGTATTTATGCAGCCTCAGCAGCCACAGCCGCAACAGGTTGGCCCTTTCCCCACCAACCCCCAGTACCTGTACTCGCAGCAGCAGCAGCAGCATCAGAGGCGTTAGCTCTCTCTCTCTCTTTCACGTATAGCTATCTTATGCAATCTGTCGTGAATTCAATCACATTATTCTAAACCTTTGCCTTTTTTTTTTGTGCGGGGTTTGATTCTTAGTAATGTTGTGTGCAGCTTGCCACACCGGCCTTTTTTCCTCTCTTCGAGCTTGAGGCACTTGACAGTGTGTGACAAGATGATCATCATTGTTTACATATTAAAAAAAATGAAAAGGAAAAAAAATGAGGAAATGCAATGAGGGACGGAGATGTAGCAGCTGAAGAAGGCTGGCTTATGGGAAATATATATATATATATATATATTTATTTGCGAAATGCAGCGGTTTATGGATCACTACAGATACACTATCGATACGTTGAGAAACAGAACGAGAGGGAGAGAGGGGAAATAAAATAGAAGAGAAATCCAGTATTTGCACTTGCTACAAGTCACTTACAGAATCTCATGTCCGCACTTTGATGACGAGCGCATGGAAAATGCTATATGAGATATCTTGCTACACCGTTGCAATGAAAACGAAAAAAAGTAACCCAGGGCTTCTCTAATCCTTTGTCTTTTTTTTTCATTAAGTCTTGGGTGAGGCCTGCCCTTTTTTTCCTTTTTGTTTTTCTATCTCTTTTTTTTTTTTTTTAAAGTAAATACGTGGTATTGCGCACACATATTTGGAGAGGGTGGTGCACACCATTTGTTTCCTCTCTCTCTCTCTCTCTCCTCTCCCCCCACAGCCTCTCAATTATTACTGCTGTTGTGTACTTAGTTTTTTTTTTCTTTTTCTTTCCATACATGCGCACGCATATTACCGAGCAGCGATACTTTTTTTTTTTTTTTCTTTTTGAGTCCCACGTACTTTTTTTTTTCCTCTGTTGTTCGCTTTAGCATTCTTTGCAGGTTTTCATACGTATCGATACAGCTATGGTCTGCATTTTTTTTTTCTTTCTCAGTGATACCTTGCAGGCTGTGATTACTCGAAGGAAGCGGAGAGAGAGAGAGAGGACTTCTCATATTTATATATATATATATATATTTATACATTGTGTGTCTCCCTATCTATCAGTTTTCTTCTTTTTATTATTATCTCCTCCAATGCGCGTTTTTCTTTTTCTACGTGTGTACCTTATTTTTTTCTTTTATTTTTGTTTCTATTTTCCTCTCAGTATACCTTACGTGGTATCTATTGCGCTGCTTATTCCTTACTTTATTTTTGCTGTCTAAAGGAAGGAGAAGCTTTGCGATTTGCACTTTTGTTTATCTGAAGTGAAAATAGTTATCGAAGTTTTTTCTCCTTTTGTTAAGTGGTGGAAGAATAATGGAATGAATATCTTCCGGCATGTTGAGTACGTTGCTACAGGTCAACGTTTTTATTCCTTTTTTATTGCTTTTTTTTTCTTCTTCCCTATTCACGAGTATATATAGGTATGGCGAAGTCTTGACGCCTATTAGCAATGGAACAACAGTGGGGTTTTGCTATATAAGCTTTTTTTCTTTTTTTCTTTTTAACGCTTATTATTTTTATTACTGTTATTATTATTATTATTTTTTTTTTTGTGGTTGCCCAACTTTTTGTTCTTCAAGTCATGATAGTATATATATATTTCGCTGTTGTTTCTTCTTTTTATTTTTCTCGTGTGT
>JASANZ010002102.1:0-45506 GCA_030849805.1 Sergeia podlipaevii | reverse complement strand
CCGTAAGTTCCTTGACGGTATCTACGTCCAGACCAAGACCAACGTTGAGGTCGATGAGTAAAGAAGAAGAACAATGTTTCC
The DNA here is from genome assembly GCA_030849805.1 of Sergeia podlipaevii. NCBI lineage: Eukaryota > Euglenozoa > Kinetoplastea > Trypanosomatida > Trypanosomatidae > Sergeia > Sergeia podlipaevii. The sequence continues at coordinate 45,425 of JASANZ010002102.1, read as the reverse complement.
TTTTACAAATTGATTTAGTTTTTATTTTAAAAAAGAAGAAAGAAAAAAGGAACTCTTCTTCACGCATAGTGTGGTCTGCCTTATCAGACTTGCCACTTTTTCTTTCCTCAGCATTTTGTTTGAGGAAGGGAATGATGATTGTGGTATATTGAGGAAGGGGGAGATCGAGCTTTTGTAGCTATCTACCCAGTATTTCCTTCTCTTTTTCACAGTGCTGTGTGTGTGTGTGTGTGTGAGGAAAGCATTATGCGCTTCATTTTTTTTATTGTTTCTCTTCTCCTGCTCTCTGCTTTTCTTTTTTTTCTTTGCGGGATTCTTTTTATGACTGCTATGCTGCCACTATTGCTTAGTACAAGAAAAGAGGGGGGGGGGGAAAGTGAGCACACTTTCTTTTGGGTAGCCTGGGAGCTTTTTCTAGTAGCTCATTTTTTTTTTGTTAGTTTTTTTTTTTTGCTTTCCTCTACTTGCACCCCTAGTAAATCATGCGTGCGACGCGGTCGGTGCGGCTTTCCATGTGGGACAGTCCTGCATTCGAGCACAATCCTCTCACTCGCTATTGGAAGAAGATGATGACAGCCTCAGGCACGACGCTGTCCTCCAATAGCATTCCACGCCACATTCATGGGTACTTGGAAGGCTACAACGCACGCACAGAGGCTCAGATCCGCTGGTTCCCGTACAAGCAGGAGATGACGGTGGATGGGCGATACGTACCTACCTTTAGCGATGTACTCTACACTCACTATTTTCCAAAAGAGTATAACGACGATGAACGCGTCAAGTACATTTCTCTCAAGACAGGACGCTCTGAGTTGGAGGTGGCGGAGGAGATCTTTCTTATGAGAAAAATGAAGCTTTTCTGCGCGCAGCTGCTGAGGAACAAACTGCGCGCGCGTCCACTGCGCATGCCTGACGGCGTGGAGTACTCTGGCATTGAACGGCGCTATACACTGGGCGTGGCCAAGGTGGCTCAGGCGATGGGAATGAGCATGTACGGTACACAAACGTACGAGCCACTCATTATGTACTCGCCGCACCTGAACATGGGGGACTGTGTTGACCTCGTCGTCACCAAGCAGCTACGGACAGCGCAGCAGTACTTGATGTGCGACATAGTAGTACACAGGGGGGTTCCTCGTTCTCGTCTTCCTAACATCCGGGAAGACCCTAAGAAGCCTTTGTCGCATCTTGAACCGTGCCTCTATGAATTCATTAAGCTTCGTCTTGCAGTAATGTGCGTGATTGCCAAACAAGAGCACTATGTGGTGGACCACCAGTTTGACAATGGACATCGTTATGGTGGATGTCTCATTCATCTATTTCCATCTCCACTGGATCCTGAGATTATTGATAATGAAGTGGAGCACATCGAAGTGGACCTGGAGCTTGCTGAAAAGTGGATGCTGCACTATTTTGAGCACTTTGTGGCACCTCTCAAGAACTGTTAGCGACAATTGTTTTTCCTCATTTACTGCTTTTTTTTTAAAAAAAATTGTAACTAGTGGTGAGGTATTACTATATATATATATATATATATATAATGCAAGGTGGCAAAAAGAGCTGCCAAATTGAATCTTTGTATTACTCGCCGCCTGAACCTTATCTTTTATCTGTTTGAATGCTGTTTTATTCTCATTCGGTTGTTGTTGTTGCTGTTGATTTCGTGAGGACACCTATGTCATTATGAACGTTTTTTTTTTGTGTGTGAGAGGTGCCGAACTTTCGCTGTCGTAAATTGAGAGCGCGAACTTGAGGAAGAAGAAGTTGGCTGGAAGCGCATGCGCGTATGCTAACCTTTCGCACATGGTTGTTGCTTTGCATTTTTGGTTGACCACAATTTGTCTGTACACAGGTGATGCTGTTGCTTCACACACACGCGCACATGTGTTATATTATCTTTTTTTTGTTGTTTTTGCGCACAATGCCATCGTATCTGACTTCTTTTAAATATCACATTCTCTTATGTATTCGATCCTCCGTTTTGCTCCTTCGAATTTTTTTTTTATATCTGCCTGCTCTCTCTGTCGCACATGCACACACACACGCAAGTATTTAGTTTGGCTTCTAGTAGTCTTTGTATATAGCGCCATTTTTTCTTTCCTTGTTTCTCCACGAAAAGGAAGAAACGCAAAAGAAGATAAGTGTGGAATACAACAAGGGGACCGTGCCACCCTCTCCCTTTCTTTTTTGTTATTGTATCGTATCAAGATTTACCTTTTTTTCTGACATCAAATACACTAGCGCCAGATGTCTCAAGAGGGTTCAGAGATCGAAGTAGATCCGCAGGTGGCGGCCATTTTGAGGGCACTAGCGCCAGAAGAGATTGACATGCTCCGCGACGCCTTTATTTTTATGGACAAGGATAGCGATGGCTTTGTCAGCAAGAATGAAATGATGAACAAGGTAGCCGAGTGCGTCGGCGCGGAGCGCTTCCCTCCGCTGCTTGAATACCTCACACCACTCTTTTCAGTTGCGGACAAGGACAAGGACAACCGCCTCAGCCTCACTGAGTTTCTTATGTCCTTTGCAGATGGCCCTGGTGTGGTCCCTGCTGAGGTCATTAACAACTGCGTCTCGTTGGTTCGCATCCGCTTGACCGACGAGGAGATCTCCACCCTGCAGGAGAACTTTCGCTTGATCGACGTCAACGAGGACGGCTACGTGGACGCCGCGGAGCTTGAAACCGCGCTGCGCACCAACCTCAGCGAGAAGTTCCCCGATCTCACGGATGCCAACTTTCAGGAGATCGTTACCGTCGTGATGGCCAGCGCCGACGCCGATAGGGATGGAAAACTTTCCCTTTCCGAGTTTATCCGCAGCTTTCAGGAAGACCAAGGCGTGCTACCAGCCGCTTTTCTCGAGAGCCGCGGTGGGAATTCTGGCGTGCGTGAGTTGACGGAGGAGGAGACACAGGTGCTCCGTGAGGCGTTTGCCGTGCTGGATAAGAACAACGACGGCTATGTAGACTTTGTTGATCTGTACAGCGCACTTTGGGAAAGTCTGTCCAACAGTGTCGAGGATAAGAATCAGATTCGTGACCTGTGTGACCTCATTATGGTCACAGCTGATCGCAAGAAGAATGGCCGTCTCTCTGTGTCTGAGTTTATTCGTGGGTTCCTGCAGAACATGTCTCTTATGCAAATCCCTGTTGCTGCTGCCCACGAGAAGGTGCGGGCAAGTTGCGAGAGGCTCCAGCAGATGCATGAGTCCGGCGAGCTGGACCAACTCGTGATGGTGTTCGAGGACCTCGACAGCAATGGCGATGGGTATCTTGACAGAGCAGAGATGGTGGCTGTGCTCACAGAGGTCTTCCAGGGAAGCTTCTCTGAGTGGGATGACGAGACTCTCGCCACCGTCATGACCGCCATCGTTGTCGGCGCTGAGACGCACGACAGTGGCCGTCTTTCACTTGAGGAATTTATTCGCAGCTTCGTGGAGGGCCCCGGTGTGATTCCGCCTGAGGTGGTGAGCACCTGGCGCACACCCAACGATCACTCTCTCGCGCCAAGTGACGCAGATCTGGCGCGTGTGGCGGCCTCTCTGGCTTCTCTGGAGCCCGAGCAAGGCGCCGCCGTGGATGAAAGCTCCGTCGTAGAGGCGGTTCGTGCCGCGTTCCCGGAGGATCAGGGTCGAGCAGAGGCGCTGAGCGCACAGGCGCTGGCCAAGTTCACCGCTGTGCAAGATGACGGTCGCCGTGTGTGGGTGCAGGTGCCCCCAGAGCTCAAGAGCGAGGAGACCATAGCTACCACCGCCGCTGGAGAGGAGGTGGAGCAAGAGACGAAGGGGGAGGCTGAAGAAGTTGAGGTAGCAGCGCAGCAGATTGTGGTGCCCCCCATTGCGCTGGATAGCATCAAGCAGAACATTGAGAGCAGTAGTGGCGTTCACAGCGACGGTGAGGCATCCTCCAGCTATGAGGAGGTACCCGTTTCCGTGCGCGGAAAGAACGGCCACCCTGCTGTGCAAGCGGCGTCGGTGCGTCTGCAAGACGTCTCGAGCCTTCATCTCAGCGCAAATGATACCGCGCTCTCTGACACCGCCACTCATGCAGCCGACGAAGGCGTGCTCACAGGCGGGGACAACAACAACAACAACAACGCTGTACATAGCGAAGCAGAGACAGACGTGGGGCCTGACGGCTCTACGGATGAAGATGAGATACAGTCTAACCTTGACACGAGCGCTGCCGCACCACAGAATGCCTCAGACGTGGAGGCTGCCGCACATGGTGGTGATGCGAGCAACAGCGGGGCACTGATTGCCGCAAATGTTTCCACACATAGCTCTAATACGGACGGCGAGATAGCGAAGATGCCGACCGTGATGCGCACATATGTCCGGCAGGCGTATGATAGTTGCTACGACGCCCTCTTTGAGGAGGAGCTCCGCGCTCTCTTCAGGAAATACGATACAGAGAACCGCGGCTATCTGGACCGAGAGTGGTTCAAGCAGGTGTATGCCAGCATGGAGCAGTATGGCTTGGAGCCAACGAAAGAAGATATTGACTCGCGTTTCGGCCGCTATTCACACAACAAGGACAAAGTGTTTTTTAATGAGTTTTGTGTTTTGATGTTGCAGCGTGTGCGCATGTAAGATTTCCTTTGTTTTTTTTTTGCCCCTATTTCTTGTAGTGGTGAGTACGCGCTGCGTCTATCACGCGTGTGTGTGTATGTTTGTGTGCGTTTATATGTGTTCTGTTGAAAAGAAGGGAGGTGTGCCTTATTGCGAAACAGTCACTTTGCTTTTTTTTTTTCGTTGTTCCTTCTCTCTTTGTTTCTTTGCACCAGCGTGCTGTAGACTCATCATAAACATATACGTATTTATAAAGCACGTGCAGAACCACTTTTCTGGAAACTTATGATTTCTTTTTTTTTTTCTTTGCTTGCCAGATTTATTATTATTATTATTATTATTTCTTTACTTTTTGAGTGCATGTGGTGCCGTGTGTACATTCAATTCCAGAAATAAGTTTCGGCAGCACAGTTTCCTCCCTTCCTTCTTACTTTACCCTTATTCTTTCGTGGCTTGTGCTAGACATATTATACTTTCTGCGTGTATGGGGAGGGAAGAGGGGAGGGGTGGGGGATGAGGATTAGCAAACAAGGAGTGCTTGTTGTTGTTGTAGTAGTAGATTCTTACATGTAGACACCTGTTTGTTCTTTTTTGCTGATGTAGTTACAGTTTCACCCAAGATCCAACGGCGACACACGTTTTTCCTCCTAAATCTTTCGTTTGTTACTACCGTTTTCGATCACCTCTTTTTTTTTCCTTTTTGTTCATTTACTGGAGTCGTGTGCGCGTTATACTATTTTTTTTAATTAATTTTTTTTTTTTTATATTGTACTTTCATCAAATGTAATTTATGCAGGCGAGGCGCTAGGTGTAGTGTGCGATGGGAGCCACGAGTATAGCAAAAAGAAAAAGAATTCACCATGTGGAAACATGTATGCTAATTGCGGCTTTCCACTTTGATTTACCTTTTTTTGTGAATGCGTCCCTAAAAGGGAAACAAAGTGGCACAAACAAAAATATTACTAATATATAACAAAAATGACACCAATGGATAGAAGTGCGTATATCTATCTATTCGTTTCCTATCAGAAAAGAGACCCGTCTAGCTTCATACTGCGTTTTGTTTTTAAAAAGCTTTCTCTTTTTTTTTCAATACCATTTTTTTTTCTGTTTTCTTTTTTTTTTTAACGAATCGAAGGGCAGACGAAACGTGTAGTAGTACATTCTAAGTTTTTTTTCGTAAAAGAAATACCTTTGTGAAGCGCCAAGTTGTAGCGATTGAGGGTGTAGGTTCACCGCCTTTATCTTGTATTTTTTTTTTTTTTTTTTTGAGCGCCGCGCGGCTGACAATCGCTCTAATCGATAGTTTGCTTTACAAGAAAAATATAGACTTGAATTCATTTAACGTTGCGTAAGTTTTTTTTTTGTCTTCTTTTTTTTTGCGGACTTTCGTGCGCAAAGTTTCACTTTTATATATATATATTTGGCCTGAATAAGCTGCGTTGCTTGTGCTTTCCCACATTTGCGTGCAACATATAGTTAATCAATTCGTTTTACATCACAAAAAGTATTTAAAAACGAATAGAGGAGACTCTGATATATCAAAGGACCACAAGAAAAGTAGCACACATACGTTGTTTTAAAGCTGAATCGCGAGCAGTAGAAGGGGCTTGTTTATTGCATTACTCTTTTATTATTTTTTTATATTGCGCTTGCTGGACGTATATTTCTTTTGGGCTCCATTTTTTAAAGGCGATATATTCCTATATATTAGCGTGGGGCTACATTTGCTGAATCGAGTGTGGACGTTTTGAATCAATAAAGGGAGGAGAGAAAGAAACAGTAGTACGAGGAAGGAACGAAAAAAAAAAAAGCGGCTCCTGCGCATTCCTCACATACTCACGTGCGCTCTGCATGATTATTACAACAGAAGGGATACGGTCAATGCAGGGAGCGTATGGCGACAATACCCCTTTTTCTGGTCGGCCGATATGTACCTTCTTTGCCATGGGCGGATGCATGAAGGGTGAGCGGTGCCCCTTCTCGCACGACCTAACCCAGGAAGCACCGGATGGCGTTGATGTGTCTGGTGGGTTCTATATTAGCGGCCGCGTGGCCAATTACAAGGCGGCATCGCCGGATCCACCAAGGGGAGGCCCTGCGAAGTCGTGTTTAGGTAATACGAGGGAGGCGGCTGAGCCAGTTCTGCATGCACTGCCTTCACCACGTGTGCTATACTGTGATTCTGAGCCAAATGGGAGTCCCGTGTATCACACTCCAAGACCTCAGTCAAGTAGCAATACAATTTACTCTGGTACTGTCAGTACACTTGGCAACACCACAGATGGTTCGTCCGCAGTGTGGCAGCAGGAGTTCTCTTTCGACGAGACGGCATACAAGCAGCAGCCGGATGCGTCAACTGTGCCGCCTTCGTGGCACATACAGTCATTCAACTCGTCAAACACTCCTTTCAGCAACAAAACGGCGGCACGCGGTTCATCTTTACAGGATAGCCCCGCACAAGACCTTATATCGGATTGCATGGAGCGCAACCAAACGCCTATTCACATAGATACACAATCACTGCGTAGCAGCGCAGCACACGAAGCTCACGGATCTGTTACTTCCAACAGTGATGCAGGCATTTGTCAGTTCACCTCACGCAACCCACCTCCTCCGCTGCAGCATAACCAGACTTTGAAGCACGCGCAGCAGCAGGAGCATCAAAAGTTTCAACATCATCAAAAGCATGTAGGCGGCGCTGTGTCTGCTCCACCGGCACCTAGGTCGCGTCTGCAGGCGCAGCTTTCTACCGCTGCTGTCAAGCACGTGCCAGCTCCCCGCTCTGCACAGGTCCTCGCTCAACGGCAGAAGCCCAGTCCGCCCGCTACGATGGTACGTCAGCTACCGTCACCAATGGCACCGGCAGTAGCAGCGACACACGGGGTGCCAGTGCGAGGCACAAATACTGCTGAGCAATACGGCGAAGGCAGGATATTTTACCAAGCAGGCAAGCCCCTTGTGCAGTCCCTTACGATGCCGCCCATTTTACCTCCCGTGGATAAGTACATAACAGAGCGTGCCGAAGTGCAGAAGGATCCGTTCTTTCTCCAAGAAGGGGGGAATTGCCAGCAGGTGGTGCCGGAAGCCCGGCACGTTGCGCAGCTCGTGCAGTACCAAACTGTCCAAATAGTAACCCCTAGCCAGCCACAGCAGAGCCAGCAGGTGCAGTACGTCGTAACTCCATCTCTGTATCCTTCAGTGTGCTCAGCGGATACGATGCGTCCACAGGTCCAGCAGCAGCAGCTAGTATATGCGATGCAGGCCCTAGGTAACGACACCACACGACAACCAGCAGTTCTACGCCCTTTGATACAGCATGAACAGCCGCCACAGCAGCAGCAGCTTGTGACTGTGCTTGGTAACAGCACTATGCCCGTATCTAATGCCGAGTTCCTCCTTGTAGACCCCAACGGCAGAATTATTGGCACTGTACCTCAGGTTCAGGTTGATAATGCTGCTTTTCAGGTAGTCTCGCTTCATGGAAGATAGATGGACTTGCACGATCCCCCACTACTTTTGCTGTACCACTTTAGCACGAGTACGGTTTATCATGCATATGTGTCTCCGTTTATATTTACATTTATGCTTTTCTTTCTCTTTCCGAACTGTCTACTTGTAACGAGGTTATATATAAACGTAAGGAAAACCCACTTTATATGCTTTTTTTTTTTTTTCGGCTGCCGCGACTGCTTTACATGGAATTTTGTTTTCATCTATATGTGTGCTATCATTGATGTCTTAAGTACCTACACATCGGCATAATGAGAAGAGAATAGACAAAAAGAATATTCTTAATATATTTATATTTTTATGGGTGAACGATTTTATTTTCATATTCTTTTTTTTTTTTTTGCCTTTGCGTGTGTGTTTTTTTTTTTGTCAGTCGTTGAGATATATGTGATGGTGCTTCGTTCTTTCTTACTACCATTTACGACGCATGCACGTTTACTGGCGTAAGATATTGCATATGTTGCTTAAACCACCCCTTTTTTGTTGAAGTGTGTGCATGTGTGTGTGTGTGTGTGCGTGTGTATGTGTGTGTGTGTATATGTGCGTGTGTATGTATTTTTTTTTGGAAGTTGATGAGCATTATATGTGACCCGGGGGGCTCTTGTTAGTTATTATTATTATTGCTGTTGTTTTGCGAAGATGTGCAATCGTGGTAGTCTGAATGATTGTGTAGGCTGCTAAAGACACAATATTTCAATTTTTTTTTTTGCCTTTTAATGAATACACGTGAGCGAATGCGCACTTTTCTTTTTGTCCTTACACGCGACACGTAAAGAAATAGTTTCAAACATGCAACTAAACAAACTAAGATAACTGAATATGTATAGTGTTATTACTATTACTGTTTTTATTGTTATTTAAAACGTACTTATACTAGTGAAACTCTTCTCTAAAGATACAGTGCTCATGTGCATAGTGTGCGCTTTTTTTTTTAAACGTCTTTTCCGAGTTTTGCAGATGACGAGAAGGCTCTCTGATTCCTCTTTAAAGAAGAAGAGAGAAAGAGAGAGAGTTACTTTCTTACTGTTTTGTAAACTGCATCACTAGTGCATAAAATGGAGGAGCATTGCAGGGATATATATATATAGTTTGTTTTTAACTATATTGGACACTTTTTTTTCGTTGTTGCTGCGATAAACCTTGCTTGTACCTCGTTATATATATATATTTGGTAATCTGATTTGTAAACGTCACGTAAGCATATCTGTTTGCACGTACGTGCGGTTGCGCACCGTAACCCCTTTTCTTTTTCTTTTTTTACTGCTGATACTAATATATTGTCCTGTGCTCTACATGTTTGTTCGATGATATATAATAGATATTTTTTTTATTTTGTATTCATTCTTTCTTTGGTTTTGATTTTGGTTCTCTCTCCCTTTTTTCATCTTTCTATTTTAAAGTGGTACTGAAAGACTTGATGCTGTTGCGCATAGCTTGTTTGCGAGCTGTAAATGGATAAATAAAAAGATAAATATATGTAGACTTTTTTTTTGCGTGTGTTGTTTGCTTGTTTGCCACTTTTTTTTTTTTAATGGTTTGCACGAAATTAATTTTTTTTTTCTTGCTAGTTTATCTTTTCTTTGGTGTTTCTTTCCTTGTTGGTGTATATTGGTTGCTTTTTTTATATTTTATTATTATCTTGCTTTAGGCTAGCAATTACTGTCGTAGCGTCGCGGAGCTTAAGGTTGCTGCCTGTACATTTGCATGTCGTTATATATACATATTTACGGATATATATATATATGAGAAGTGTATGGTGTGTGTGTGTGTGTGTTCATTGTGTGCCAATAGGATAGGGGTACAATACAATTTTTCTTTTTGGCGCATATGCCTCGCTTTGTATATGACATACTTTTTATTCACATGGAGGGTGTGAAGTAGATCTGATTGGAGGGTAATATTCTTCCCTCTACGCTGTTTTACGAAATAAGACACGTTGCTGCTTACTATGTTTATATCCTTTCAATTTTTTTTTTTTTTACGTGCTTCACTGGAGGATTTTTCCTCCTGTTTCTGAAAGCAAAGCATCAAAACATATGAGAATGGCGTGTAATCACATTTAACATCACCTAAACGCACTTGCACACAAGAGAGAGAAAGACAATCTCAGCTAAGCGTTTTACTTTTCCGTTGGCACGCTTTGTGCGTGCCATTTTCTTGTGTGTTACGGAGCGCGGCTTCAATAGTTCCACATCTTTTTTTTTTTCATCTACATTTGTACAAACAGTAGAGGATTCCTCTCCTCCCTTCAATAAAAACAACCAAAAATATATAACATAATTACACAAATAAAGAATGTACTCTCACATGCATAAGTTTTCTTTTCTTTTCCCTTTTTTGCCTTTATGATGTAGAGTGATATGAAGCCTTACTGTATTGTGATTATGTAGTTGCCCCCCTTTTTTTTCTATTTTTCTTTTGGAATTTTTTTTTTATCCCATGAATACAGGAAGCGCTTACATCTCTAGAAGGAAAGAAATTCTGCTGTAAACACAAGCAACTCCTACACTTACCTAACGTTGGCAGCTTGCTATTAGTGACACTCCGCACATTGGGAGAACGTTTACACAAACTTTTTTGAACTTCTTTTTTTTACGTCTGTTGACGTTCGCCCTTCCCTTTCTTTTAAAAAATATTTATCGTTTTTTTGCCCCTTGGAAACATTTTTCATAATGTTTCAAGAGTCGAAAATTCTGATGATCTTCAAGTCCTTGAAGGACATTGTTGTTGTTGGTGATAACGACATGGTGGTAACAGACATGAATAGGGCCGCTGTTGCGTTCTTCGGCTGGGGTGCTGATGAGGTCAAGGGGAAGAGTATAACCTTTCTTGTCCCAACACACCCTCTGGACGTTCAGGATAACACAGTCACTCTGCTCGCCCGCTTGTGCAACGGAACAGATATACCAGTGGTGATCCAGACCACCCGCGACCCGCATGCAACGATGGTGGCGTGGACTATTCTTCCTATCAGCCTCCCGCATGTGTACGAATTTGGCGTGCACATGAACATTCGCGCAGCTTTGACGCCCAAGCTCTCCGTGGCTGACCTCAACTTCAGCGGTCGTCGTGTGTTTGTGCGTGTGGACTTTAACGTGCCATTTGAGCGCGAAACGGGTAAAATCCGAGACGACAGCCGTATTCAGGCGGCGATCCCAACCATCAAGAAGATCATGACTGACGGTGGTCGCGTCATTGTCGGTTCGCATCTTGGACGCCCGAAGAAACCCAATGAACGCCAGTCCCTCAAGCGTATTTTGCCACGTTTCGAGGAGCTGCTCGGGAAGAAGGCTACCTTTGTGGAGGATGTCATGAATCCAGGGAAGGACATCGGCGCTATGAAAAATGGCGACGTTGCGCTTCTTGAGAATCTGCGCTTCTTCAAGGGTGAGGACAGCAAGAACAACTCGGAGCGTAACCGCATGGCCATCGCGCTCGCGTCTTGCTGCGACATCTACGTGTGTGATGCGTTCGGTACCGTGCACCGTATGACGGCGAGCATGACGGGTATTCCGCGTGTGCTTGGCGCCGGTGTGACAGGGTTTCTCATTGAGAAGGAAATTTCGGCTATTAATATGGTAATGCGCAACCCTGCCCAGCCCCTCGTGGCTGTGATTGGAGGCTCTAAAGTTTCTGACAAGATTAACGTCCTGTATTCTATTTTTCAGTTCGCTCACACTGTCATCATTGGCGGTGCCATGGCGTACACGTTCCTGGAGGCTCAGGGATTCACGTCGGGCACTAGCAAGGTGCAGCGCACGGTACGCGAGAAGGGCCGCGAGATTGATCTCATCTCCACCGCTCGTGATCTCATTGAGGTGGCGAGGGCACGCAAGGTGAAGCTTATCTTGCCAATTGACCATAGCTGTGCCACCACGTTCCAGGATGAGGAGCCGCTCGTCACTAAAAACCCAAACATCCCGAACAACTACATGGGACTCGATTTTGGTCCCAAGTCCATCGAGCTAGTGCGTAAAGCTGTGTCGGAGGCACGTACGCTGATTTGGAATGGCCCTATTGGCGTGTTTGAGTTTCCTCATTTTGCTGCTGGCACGAACGCTATTAGCGAGGCTATCAAGGGCAACACTAAACTTGTTTCTATTGTCGGTGGTGGTGAGACCGCAGCTGCCACCGCCGAGTATCGCGAGTACATTACCCACGTTAGTACCGGTGGTGGTGCGTTCCTGGAACTGCTTGAAGGCCGCGCACTGCCTGGTCTCGTCTGTCTCACTGCACGCGCGGCGCCTAAGCTGTAAGCAAGTGAGATGGACTGTATATATTTTTATCATTGTACACGTTGACGTTGCCGAACAGCTTGCGTGTGTGAGAGAGCAGGGGAAGATAGGATTCAGTCGTGTTTTCTACCTCCCTTTTTCCGACTCCTCTTGTCTTGCACTAATGGAGTATGGAGCTTGCGTAGCACGCCTTTGCCCATTTTCCTGCTGCTGTAAAATCTCGCTTGCTTTTTGGTGAGTAAGTGCTTGACTCTACCAGCAAGGAAGTAGTGCAGAAGGGGTGCTGTGTTGTAGGATGCACATGGGGACTCTGCATACACAACTAATGTGCAATAGAAAATACAAAATGACGACAACAATACTGAAGAGAAAAGGTAGGGCGTGTCTTCTGACGTAGTGATGGGGTAAACATATTATCAAAACGTTTTTTTTTTCTCCCTGTCGGACGCACAGACACACAGACACACACACACACACACACACACACTTACACTCACAAAAAACAACAACCAAAAGCGGTATCGTATTTATTTTATTTTTTGCCTCTTTTGGAAAATGGCAGTGCATCCCCATTATTGGTAGTATTTGACATTTTCTTTGTGTGCTTATCCTGCTCGCGGCACAAGAGAATGGGGGCGGCAAATAAGAAAAGAGGGGCAGGGGAAGGAAGAAACTGGACAATGCATATATGCTCAAGGATGCTTGGAGAGAGAGAGGGTTGAACTTTTTTTTTTGTATACTCCCCCTTTTTACAGGCTTTCATATTGCAGGCTTCTACACTCGCTTACAAAGGGCATTTCCTGTAAGTCCATTTTTAAAAAAGGACAATAACACGTTGCATCAAAAGTCATCACTATATGCGGCTCAACACGAGAAATAGCGGGCTTGTTATTTTTTTTTTACTACGATTTTTTCTCACAATTGGTGTCTATGCTTTGAATCCCTGCTGTTTGATTGGAGCAGGCTGCTCCATGAAAGGAAAAGCAAGGGAAAAGAAATAGAAATGACTTTATCTTGAATTTGTCTTGAGATGCCTTCTTCTTATAACATGATGCGAGCCTCACACACACACACACACACACACATTTTTTCTGTGTTGTTTGATCTGTGCATAATCATCGTTTTTCCCTATCTGACAACTCGCAATTTTTTATCTTTTCTTATTGTTGTTTACACACGTCTCACAAAGAGGTCTGCGCCTTCCTCTAGAACGAAATACACACACACACAATCATAAAGCTCTACATTAGAAGGAAGCGCTTTTTTTTTCTTGTAAGCGATCCTCTTCACCAGAATCGCGAAGTAGCGCATTACGGAGCACTGAGCGGTTTTTTTTTTTTATAGATATTTTGTTGAACTGTTTTTTTTTTCTTTGCTTTGTACGGTGGCTCTTCGCAACTATGCAGTCAATCAACCCTTCAGATCCTACGTACATTCAGTACCTCAATGAAACCTCAATGAGGGCCACCTCAGTGAACGCACAAGACCGCGAGGCGGCTGAGAACCAAATCAGGCAGCTCCAAAACAGTGTGGACACTCAAACAGGCTTTGTAGGGCTGCTGCTGAATGTTGCGGCAAGTGGCATGCCATCCTCGTTGTTTTGCTCGATTGTGCTAAAGAACACTGTAAAGACAAGCTGGGAGTCCAATGCCGCCGAGCATCCCATCCAGGATGCGGACAAGACTGTTCTACGAGATAACATCCTCTCTGTCATGCTGCAAGCGCCGCGTGACATCCAACGCAACATAGCTGAAACGATCTCTATCATTGCGAAGCAGGACTTTCCTCATAGCTGGCCGAATGCTCTCACGCTTATAATTCAAACGCTGAGCTCTGCAGAGACATCTATCGCGCTTCGATCGGCGGCTCTTTCTACTGCGCACGGCGTGCTGTCAAGGTACCGCAGTGAAACTGAGGTGTCTGAGACGCTTGTTTTTGAGCTACGCAGTATTTATTCAACGCTGCTTAAGCCTCTTGTAGGGTCGATGAATGTATTGGTCTCTGCGTGCGAGGCGCCAACGACGCCATCCGAGGAAGCCATGCTGGCTTGCAAGGGCCTTGTGGGCTCTGTCGACTGCTTGCTGGATATTACTGCGCTGGAGCTTGGGGACGAACTTATTTGGGGAATGGAGACAATTGTGTCCATCTTTTTGCGCTGTCTTACGCTGCAGAACGCTCATCTCCTCGCAGACCGAAGTGGGACCTTGATCGAGCTCAGGTCTGTGGTAACGACGTGTGTGACGCATTTTCTTAGCAGCTTTGACGAGGACTTTGAGAAGTACGCCGGCCAGTTTTTGAAAGTGGTGTGGGACATGATTGCTGCACCAACAGCCTTCACTGCGGCGATGGACGACCTCGCCATTAGCGGTATGGAGCTGCTTTCGAGCGCGTGCAGGGGCACCACTCAGGCCGCTTTCAACACGACTGAGAGCGTCAGTGCGTTGATTGAGCAGGTCATTATTCCCAACCTCGCACTGCAGGAGGAGGACATGGACACGTACTTCAGTGAGCCGGAGGTGTACATCCAAAAAGACATTGAAGGATCTGACCTGCACACACGTCGCCGTGCCGCTGGCGAGCTTGTGCGCACACTTGTGACCGCGCTTCCCGACAAGGCGAATCCGTTGCTCTCCGCAAAGCTGGATGCGCTCTTTGCTCAGGCGGAGGCGAACTGGAAGGCGAAGGACACTGGCATCTTCCTTGCCTCATCTCTGGCGCTGCATGGGCAGCGTGCGGACTCCATCCGCGGCGCGGCTCATCAGCAGCTTAGTTCTCTCATCCCATTTGAGAGTTTTCTTCGCGATTTAGTACTGCCAGAGTTGAGCACGCCGGTTTCCGCGGCCAGCCCGGCGGTCATTAAGGCAGATTGCATTCGCGTCGTAGCCACCTTCAGGTCCTATATTGACCCGCAGGTACTCGCACGCATTTTGCCGCTTTTGCCAACGTGGATTAGTAATGAGGATCCGGTAATCTTCACCTATGCGGCGCACGCGCTGGAGCGGCTTCTGCTCGTCCAGCACAATCAACAGCACCTTGTCACGGAGCAGATGTTCGGGCCGCACGCGGCGGCCGTGCTGCAGAGCGTGTGCGTGCGCGTGCAGTCTAGCGATACCCCCAATGCATATATGGTGCAGTGTCTCATGCGTATCTGTCAGCGCCTGCCTGAGTCCATAGCCCCGTTTATTGGGGATATCGTCGTGGCGATGAACGTGGTGCTTGGACAGGCCGCACGCAACCCTTCCAACCCACTCTTTAGCCACTGCTTATTCGAGGTACTATCTACGTGCATCGCGCAGGCCCCTCAACAGGCCGACGCCATCGAGAGCACCATCTGGGATAACCTCATCTACATTCTCGCAAACGATGTACTGGAGTATGTGCCCTATGCGCTGCAGATTATTGCCCAGTTGCTTGCCGCGCACCCACGCGGTGCTGACGCGCCACCCGTTAAGTATCAAGGTCTCCTGGACCCACTCACCGTGCCGCAAATGTACGAGCAGCGCGGCAACATCCCCGCGGTGGTGTGCCTGCTCACTACGTTCATCGAGCGCTTCCCGCAGTACATCATCTCCCAGCCGAACAACCTGACGGAGAAGATCCTCAACGTGTTTCACCACCTTGTTCAGCTCAAGAACCATGATCACGAGGGCCTTAATATTCTGACAGTGATGCTCCTGGCATACCCTCGCGATGTGATGGATAGATTCATGACGCCCGCACTACAAATTCTAATGAATCGCTTGCAGGCTGCTCGCACCCCCAAGTACGTGCGCATCCTCGTCATTTTCTTTTCTATATTCACCGTTGCGCGTGGGGCAGAGGATCTCGTGACACGGCTCAACTCTATCCAACCTGGGCTTTTCTTTATGTTTCTCACTCGTGTGTGGCTGCCAAATGTTCAGAAGATCGACGGCTTGCTGGAGCGCAAGACATGTCTCGTTGCGCTGACCAACTTGCTCTGCGACAGCCCCACGATGCAGACAAACCAAGAGGCATGTTCCGCCTGCCTATCACAGTGCCAGCTGATGATCAACGGCGGTACCGAGGTGGACGATTACACGAGCTTTGCTCCAAAGCAACTTACTATGCAAGACATGCTGAATAAGACACTACAGCCTGCTGCTGCTGCTGCTGCTGGGCCTGGTGGATTCACAAACGTCTTCTGCCCCTTGAAGCACGCAACCCGCGAACCTACTGATGTATGTGCGGGCATTGCAGATCCAGTTCAGTACTTCAACCAGCATCTAGCCCACCGAGCTAAGTAAGTTGAGGGCGGTTGTGACTTAAAAAAAAAAAAAAGAAGATGTGTGGAGATGCTCTGTAGTGTGTCAAAAGAGGGTCGCGGCTTTGTACAGGTGCTGGGGTCTTTCTTCTTTCTTCTTTCTTCTTTCTTCTTTCTCTCTCTTTTTCTCGCGATCTGTGTGCGGTTGCATTATTATCTTGTGTTGTGAGAGAAAAAGGATTGTTGCCAATTCTTTTTTTTCTTTTTTTTTTCTTTTTATTACTACAGAGGTCCCTGCTATATGAGTGCGATGCTGTGAGTTTGTTTGTGAGGGAGAGGCGCTTTGGTGAGTATCGCATCGTAATGTTGTTGTTGCCATTATTATCATTATTGCAATTGGTCTCCTAAATGCAGTTGTGCAAATATCTAGTAGTGTTAGGATGATGAACATCTCGTTTAAAGAAACTTTTAAAAATAATATAAAAAATTGCACACACACACACACACACACACACACACGAAAAGGGAAGCCAAAGAGGAAGAGGGAGGGGGTGTATGTGTATGTGCATATGCAGCATTACTCTTCTCTCTCATAAGGGCAGCACTGACTTTTTCGTAAACTACTGTTTAAACACGGTCTCAACCCATGGTTTTTTTTTTCTCTGCTTTCATATGCATTCGCTAGGGGCATTGTATCTGAGTGCATTACTTTTACGTTGTATGCATATCTATTTTTTTCTTAAACATATTTCCCCCCTATTCTTCGCCTCTCTCTTCTCTCTTTTTTTTTTACTTTGTGACGTGTATATGCGTCTGTGAATAGAAACAAACAGGGTTGAGAGTTGTGCACGTTGTATGTATGTGTACTCGTGCCTGGAGAAACTTTGATTGTTTTTCTACAAGTTTCTTTTTATTTTTTTTGCTTAACTTAACTTCTTCACGCTGATTTTTTTCTCGTATCTTTAGGATTCATCTTTTCACATAGAATCACATCATTAGTTTTTTTTCTTTAAAATCTACATTTTGGCGAGACCTTTTTGTCTTGCCCTTTGTTTTCTATTTCTTTCTTCCCCCCATTTTCCATCTTTTTTCTCTTTTGTTTCTGCAGATATGCAGCTGCATCTTTTGAAGCCATACTGCGACTTATGCGAACGGCATCGGTGCACGCCAAACTACACACTAGGCCGTCTATTAAAATACATCCCTGTCAGGGAGGACGGCTGCGTTTGGCTGGATGCCAGTGCGCTGAGTGCGGGAGAGCCCTTTCTTGTATTTTTAGAACTTCTTCACGAGCTCTTAGCGTCTCCAGCGTCTTTTCTTTGCCCTAGCAGTGGGACCACTGTCGCATCATCATTTCCGCGATTGCTACGGATTCATACAAAACTGTCAAAGCGAGCTGACAACACGTGCGTGGAGGAGCTTAGCCACCTCCTCCTTACACGCCCGCCCGATCCATTAGCTGAGTCGCAACAACAAGTGCCCACGATAAGAGCAGTTGTGGAGGAGATAGACGCACGGGGATGCGTGCTAGTATCGCTGCGAGGTGGTCGCGCTTTCCGCAATCTGGCCCGCTGTAACGCTTACGTGAGACACATTGAGGTGGATGGGTGCAGTATTAACCCTGCCACTGCAGCTCACATTGCACAAGCCACTGCGCAGAATCGTAAGTCATCAAGGGCAGCTGCCGAGGCTGCGACATCATCACTGCGGTCCTCTCTTGAACGAGGCACACTTGGTAGTTCTTGTGGTGGCGCGTTGACTGGCAGCTTAGCGCCAGCGCTTTCAAGCTTGGAACCCCCTTTTAGATGCCCAACCCCTTACTTGGATAGCTGCATGAAGTCGGTGAATACTCGTCGGAGTCCGTCCTCACTGCCATATCCCTTCTGGTCGCACATTGCAGAATACATACCATGTGTGAATCCCCATTCCGAGTGATAGATCCCCCTGAACGAGGGAAGAATGGGCGGAGGGAGGGGGAGGAAGGGATGCATTTATTACGATACGGACAAGAATCTCCTTCTCACCAACAAGAACATGCACTACCAAAATGTTTCCTTTCTTTAAAAAAAAACTTTCGTATATCTATCTACTAAATTCCACATAGATACGCACTTTTTTTTTGACTCACCTTCCACATCCTTTTTTTTTTTTTTTAATTGTTGTTATTGGGGTGGATATTACCAATCTTACACACAAGCAGGTAAAACCTCGTGCATTTACGCTTCATGCAAGGAAGATGGAAGGAGTGAATTAGAGAAGACGGGGGAAGGCGCACAATTGTGTGGTTTTTTTTTTTGTACCTACCTTAGACGGCTGTAAAGCTATATATATGCCTTTGTATCACTATTAGACCTCTCTTTATATATATATATTTTAACTACACCTTCCTGGTGCTGAATTGCATCCATGTTTACACTACCATAAAATATCTTCCCTTTTTTTCTTTTTTGAGCTCCTCTCTCTCTCCTTTTTTTTATTCTCCTTCCCACAGAGGCTTAAATTTACATCAGTTCTGGCATGATAACATTTACACTCTTTCCTTCTCTTTTTTCCACTGTGCATTTTTTTTAATTATCCTTTTTTTGTGTGCCGCACCACTGGTTGATTACCCTCCCCCCTACACACACACTCACACACAATTGTATATTCCTATGCATCATTATAGAGTATATATATATAAGCACCAACACAAAACACTACGTAAGGAAATAGTTGTCTATATTTTGCCCCCTCCCCCCACAAGCACTTGTACACACGCACACACATACGCTATTCAATCACCTATTTTCCTCTTCTTTGTTAAAACCATTTTTTTTTTGTTCCTCTCAGATCTAGTGATTACACACACACACACACACGCACACACACACCGCAGTACATTCCTTTATCAAAGGGATTTATTTCACTGTATTTTTCCCCTCTTTCTTACTTCTTTTTCTTGATCGCTTCGCACATTTACAAGATCAAACGCATATAAGTTTTTTTTTCTAGTTTTCTTCGCCTTCCTGGTCTTCTTTTATTGTATATTACTATAATTTTTGCCGCTCAAGCAGCAGGAGTATTAAAAAACAAAAGAAGCGCGGCATCAAAGCGAAGATTATCTTTTTTTTCTGTAATCTTATTATTGTTCATTTTTACCTACTATTAAACTTAGTTCCTTCTTTTTTATTGTGATAGTGATAAAAATCAGTTCGATTCGTGGGTTTTCTTGTGGAAAGAGGTCTATTATCTAAATAGTTAACTTCTACCGCATTCACGATGTCTTCTACGTTTGCTGTTGTTGCAGGCCGGGAGTTTGCGCAGGGCGTCGTTATCGATGACGAGAACAAAGTGCTTGCGGTCGACTCAACCAGGTTTCCCACTCTCAACTCAATTCAGGTTGGCTCTGTGGTGCGGTCTATCAACAGCGTACCGACGGTTCGTGCCAAGGAAGAGCAAAAGCAATATCAAACATTTGCTGGTGAGATCATGATTGTGCTGGCTCCGCAGACTCGCGATGAGTTTGATCTTTCTTCGGACGAAGATGACGCGGGCGAGTTCAAGCCGGCCTCCGCCTTACCTCCTCTGCCAGCAGAGTGCAACAACGCCGTTGCTGGACACAGCGCAACTGTGATTCTGGAGGCTGCCCGCAAGGTCGCTCCAGGGAAATGTATTATCATTATGTGCGAAGGTGCCAACCCGGCTCTTCCCATCACCCTTGCCGCGGAGAAGGCGAAGGCGGATGTGATGTACATTGACACTGTAGCCCGCATGAAGACTCGCCAGCGCATCGGTGATGCTGGTGAAATGATTAAACGATCACTGGAGAAGGGTCTTTGGATTTACCTGGAGCAGGCCACCAAGTCTATCACGCTGCTGCGCAAGTTGGCGGATTGCATCACCGAGGTGGAAGCGACTCGAAAGATGCACGCGTCTGCTCGTGTGTTTCTCATGTGCGAGCCACATCCGCATTTTCCAGAGACGCTCATGCGAGGTTGTGTCACGCTGCGCAGCCGGCTGCAGGGCGACAACACCGCTGAGGTTGATGTGAAGGAGGACATGCTAGAGAGCATGCGCAGGCGCAACTTCATTCACGGCACGGAGGCAAACATAACGGAAGGGGTCGCGCGTAACGTGCCCGAGGTAACTCCAATAAGGAAGAAGGTGAAGATCTCAAATGAGGTGAACATTGTGCATCTTGAAGCGAGCACGTTCATGGAGATGAGTGCCAGCGCGCACCCGCCGATCGATCGCGATAACATTACCGGCGAGGGCCTGACGCGTGTTGCCAAGTACAGTTTCGGTTCAGGTGAGAAGTTTATTTCTCTTTGCAAGATGCGCGACCATCGCTTTGCTGTGGGCACGAATAGCGGCTACGTAGTACTGCTCGATGGCGACGGCCTCCCGCTCATTCAGTTCCGTCCACATAAGGCGTGTGTGTGGGATGTGAGCTTTGCGTCTCCTTTTGATTTCTCCACGGCTTGCGAAGACGGTACGAGCACTATTTTTAACTACTCCCTCGCGTGCCAAGAGCTGACCACTACCTCTGTCGCCTCCTTTCAGAGCGATGTGTTTGCGGTGACGTACGCAGACGACAGCGACGTGAGCAGCGCTGTTCTTTCCGGCGGTCTCAGCGCCACTATTTGTGTGCTGCATTCGGACCGACAGACGAGCTCCTTCATCGCCTCCGGCACCTCTATTCAAGCCATGTGTGCCACGCGTCGCAAGCACGTTATCGTTGGCGGTGGCAATGGCGCGTGCTCTCTCATCGACCCCAGCCGGTGTGTGGTGATGGATAGCACTAGCAAACACACACGCAAGGTACCGGCAGTGTCGTGTCATGGCGATATCGCGGTGACTGGCGGGTTCGACCGCATGGTGCGCATATGGGATGTTCGTAGTGGTTTTCAGCTTACATGCGAGCGCACCATTGACCACTTCATCACCGCAGTCGCAGTGAGCGACAAAATGGTGGCTGTGTGTGGAGGCTCAGAGCTGTTTGTTTGGGATTTACGAAAGATGACAAGTCCGCTTGCGACCAAGCACAACGCATGGAAGGATCTAACACGCGGACTTGTGATTGATGAGGGCCTGATAGTGACTGCGTCGGTGGATGGTGTGGCACGCTTCTGGGAAGTTAATTGACAACTTTTTTGTTCCTTTTTTTTCAATTTGGTGGATACCGCAATAATTGTGGCTAGTTGAACTTTTTGATAGAAAAAGGAAAGGAAACGATAAAGGGTACCAAAAGTAAAAGGGATGCGAAAGAGTACATGCAGTGCCCCTTCTCTTTCCTTTCTTTTTCCTTTTTTTTTTTACCCACAGGCTCAAGTGCATTTGGCGATTGACAGCGATGGGGAAGGAAGGAGGGGGCGGCATCACATTCTTGTTTTCTGTAGTATTACGAGAAATGAGAACACACGGGAGGATAGGAAAGGAGAGCATTCTATAACACTATAGATTGGCTTTAATTTTTGTTGCTTATGTAACTTCTTTTTTTGTTTTCTATTTTGTACAAGTGGGGCATTTGGACGTTGTAGCTTTTTTTTTTTTTTGATTATATGATTTTTTTTCGTTTGCTCTTCTTTTTTTATTATTTTTATTATCCTTTACATTCTACAAAAAAAAAAATCCATTTCATACACAATGCACGGAGGTGGCGACACTGAGCACACATGATTGCTTTTGGCGCAAATGGTCAATGGGGAAAAAAGGGACAATACCTTCAAAAGAGAAGAAAGAAAGAAAGGCAATCAGTGTATGTGTATACACATATTTATAAGCAGCCTGCCACCTCATGATGGGTACCTACCTCTCCTCCTTTCTGTGAATATCTTTCACTATTGTGTACGTGACATAGAAGGATGAATGGAGTGTACAGTGCTGGATATAAAGCATTCAGAAAGCCACACACACACACACAATAAAAAACAACAAAAATGATATATATAGATGCATATAAATAGCGTGTGTGTGTGTGCAACTGCTCAGATATGAACCGATTTACTTTCCAGCATGTAGAGGATTTGCTATCGAATTTACGTTTTTTTTTTGTGTGTGCTCTCTCTGTTCTTTTTTGAATATTGAATATTTGTTGCTTTCTGTTATTTATTATTATTATTTTTCCTTCTGGGTTCCACTGTGCTTCGAAGGTTGGTCTGTTGCAGTATACACATACACTCACACACAGAGATATGAACATGGGAGGGGGGGATGATATTTGACGCATTTTCAGTGGGATGATCGACCTTATCGCTACTTCGATTGCGAACCATTGCACATTGGGAAGAATCACAACACATCTTTTTTCTTTTTCTTTTGGGGTCCTATTAAATGACTACATCTTGAGTTTGTTACGTGATGACAGTCAAGCTTCAGCAACTCACAACTGATATCCATGAATCTATTTTATACTGCCCCCCTTTACATCATCATTTTTTTTTATTTATCGTTTTCTTCTCTCTTTAAAATCATTCGCTATTATTTATTGCTCCTTTACATTACCGCTGTGCCAACATTTATTTATTTATTTAGATAGAACATTGTGAAGCAGCCACTTCTCCGTATCATCGTCAAGTAGCTTTGATACTTAATAATTTGCTGCTTACAGGACAGAATTGAGAAGTTTACTTTTGCTCTCTTGCTTAACCATTTTCCTTTCCTTTTCCCTTCCTCTCCCTCTCCCGTTGGCGATCCGGGAATATTCCCAGGTGTACACATACGCACATCTGGAAAAGCAACTAAAAATGGAATCTTCAGCTCCAACGTCAATACAGCTCGGTGAGAGCAAGCAACCAGGCACGCAGTCTACTGAAAGTGCCTGTGCGACTGTCAAAGCCCTGAGCACGCTCGCGCAGACACTTGAGGACTGTGGTCTCCCTCTTGAATGGAAAGAACTCTCTGAAGATGCTGTAGAGCAGGTGCTCATCACGGATGTGCGGGTGTGTGATCATTGCACGCACGCTGAGGACACACTCTTGTGCCCAGTAACGGGTGCCCCGCACCGAAGGCGACTTGTGCGCACTGCACAAGAGATGCTGCGACTGCTAGGCCGAAAGGCGGGCACCATGTATACCCGTCCTGCATGTCTTTCAGAGCGGATGGAGGGCAACGTGCGGGTGCGCACGCAGCGCCGCATTCAAGTTAACCCACAACTCTTTCTTCTTCTTTTCTATTTTGCCGCTGCCACAGAACCCGATGTGGACCCCGCATTGGTTGACTGCGCTCAGTACCTCCTCAGCATTATTCAGCAAGTGTGGACGTACGGCACGCGCCAACTGGCTGATATGGATGAGAAGTACGCCAAGTCGCTGCTGCGCTCCTTCTGTCGAGGGTGGAGACAATACCTGCGCCTCTCAGGAAACATTGCAGGCCAGGCGAACACCGATGGGGTGCAGGCCTCCACTGCGGAACTCTTTCGCGGCACGCGTGATGGTCTTTTTGCGGCTGCGCGCGAGTTGGCGGCAGACCCCACAATTGAAAGCGTTGGCGCCTTTGTGGCTCTGCTGTACGCACGTGTGGCGCGGCTTGCTTCCCCACAGCAGTTGGCGGAAGTGGACGCGGAGCTGACCCGACTTCAGCAGCAGCAATACGAACGTGCTGGCAAGGCTGTGGAGCAAGACAAGGACACACTGGATCAGCTCCAACTTGGCCACAAGGAGGAGGTTGCGGCACACACCCAGACGGAGCCGCTGCAGCGGCTTATAGCGCAGGCATCAGAGGAGGGTGTGGACGCTACCACTGCGAACACGCCGAGGAGTTCAGCTGTGGGAACATCGTCTTTGCTGGGCAACGCAACTCCTAAAATCCGAATGGCTCGCTCACCACTCATGCTGACGGAAGGCGACACAAGCGGCTCAGACGGCGAGGGGGCAATGTTGCCTCGTCCACGGCTCTCGGCTGTCATGGGGCCGGAGCTGCCACCTAATTGGTATGTGGACGAGACGGGTCGTTCTAGGCCGCTGCCTGGACTGCAGGAGCGAGAGCGATACCTACGCATGGAGTTCAAGGGGCGGAAGGCCTATGAGGCAGCACTGGGCATTGCAGCTCCCCAGACCGAGGATGAAAAGCTTAAGGAGGAGGTTGCGGATGCGCTGGGCGACGCCGAGCTTTCTGCTTTGAAGGCGGATCTCAACCACTCACCCGCTCGCCTGCAGCGTGTGCCTGAGTTTCTGCGTCTTGTTGAACGCAGCTTTGTTGATGCGCTTCCGCGGCGGTTACAACCGCATCTGCAACAAGAGTTCAGGGATGCGCTGGACTGGAACATTATGAAGGGTAGCATGGCGAGCGTGTCGCGGGTGCTTCAGTTTGTTGTGCAGCAGGTTATTAAGTATGGCGCACCGGCGCGAGAGGAGCAACTGCGGGGGAGGTTAAAGGTTGTGTGCGAGGACTTGGAGAACGGTGCCCCAGACATTGGAACGGCAGTTGCGAATGCGTTCAAGTTTTTATTCCAGTCCATCCGTGACCTTCGCAGCGACATTGCACAGTTCACGCTCATGATGGTTTCCACCCAGCTCAAGGAGAACGCAGTGCAGTACATTCGCGAGTTTGTCGACGGGTGTCTCCCAAAGTCAACTGAGTGGCGCAGCACGATTGCATTTTTACAAAAATTTGTTATGACTCCACAATGTGCTTCCTGGGCGGACACCTCTGAGGCAGCCTCGGGTGCTGCCACCGCGATCACAGCGGAAGAGCGGCGTGTGCGTGGTGCCCTTCTGTTTGGGATGCTCGATCTTATACGCAGCGGCAACGTGACAGACTCGAAACACCGCTGGGACGATTTTCCCGCGGAGGCTTTTTACTTTGAGAAGTCGATCGTTTTCAAGGTTGCCAACAGTGTGCAGGAGTCTACGCTGCTGTTGTTACTGGAGGGAACCGTCTCCTCGATCATTTACAGAAAGGGCTTTACGCATGCGCAGGTGGAGGACACTCTGAGACAGCTCCACGAGCGCATTCTTTCGCTGCTCAGTCAGGACGTGAAGCTGGACGATCTGAAGCGGTTGGTGGTGGAATCGCTAGACAACTGGCTTTGCACTGATGATGGAGACGTCTCGCGTGCCTTGTCTGCTGCTGAGAAGAACGTCGTCAACTCCACCATTGATAAGATGACGGACACGTGCAGCCCGCTCTACATCACGTTTGAGAAAAAGGTACTTCAAGCATTTCAAGCGACGTGCACGGGTGAGCAGACGGCGGCTGATGCAGCACCACCCAAATTGGGCCTTGTCACTAGCCGCGTACTGGCAGATGCGAACCTGCTCCGGCGCGCTCTGCTGTTTAACTGGGAGGTGTACGCGCCGTACTACCAGCAGTTGATCCCTACACTGACGCTGTAAAGGAAGAAAAGAAAATAGCAGGAATGGGCACGCGCGCGTGGCTGTTATTGTTATTGTTATTATTATTATTGTTATTCTCTTTTGAAATGCTGGAGGCGCGAGTATCGGCTGGAAGGTTTTTTTTTTTTATTGATACATTCGTGTACATATAAATGTATATGTTGGCAAGCTGCCACTCTACCCTTCCCCTCTTGTTTCTTTTTCGCTTTTTACTTTTTTTTGTTTATCCACTGTTGCTTTCTTCTTTTCCATTTACGCATTTATATCTTCCTGAGAAGAACCTTTTTTTTTTCTTTCATCAACGCTTTTCTTTAGTTGTTGTGCGTGTTGATCTTATGAGCTGTTTTCTTCTTGCTTTATTATTATTATTATTATTATTATTATTATTTTTGCTTACCACATTTTATAGTAATTCTTCTGTCGCAAAAACATGTTTTTTTTTTCCCCTTTGATTACACAATTTGATGATTTCTTTACCGCTTATTTTCATGTTGTGCTGTGGCGCGCTCTGTTGACCGTACATCTTTCTGTTGCATGAAATTGAGGTATTGCGCGCGTTGAGATTTATACATAACATTGCCCTTCTGTACTATGCTTTGCTGTGTTCTCCCTTCTTTTTTTTTAAGCTTTGAAGTCGTACCACTTGGTATATATACCCTTTTAAAAAAATAATAATAGGGCTCTGACGAGCGACGAATAACTAAAGAGTTTTCAAGCTTCGCAAAGTTACTTTTTTAAATAGATATTTATCTATTTATTTTGTTTATTTATTTTTCTTTTATACAGATCAGAATACGAGACTTGAGAAGAAGCTTCATTGACGCCTTTTTCCAATCATTTTCTGTCTTCTTTGCTTCTCTCCCTCTCCTCGTGTCCTTGGTAACATATAAAAGGAAAACAATATGCGCGACAAATACCGTGATGGATCGTTCGAGCAGTATATTGCACTGAACCACCTCGAGGAGAAGAATGTCCCCCTCAAGAAGTTGGCGAAGCTTTCGGATAATAAGACAGTGTCTGTTGCATTTGATGGGAACATGATTCTGGATGACATCACCGCCGCAGTACGACGCGATGAACCAATGGCTTCATTCACCAACTCTACTCCTCTTTCCGTATATTCGACCGTGTACACGTATAAGGAGCTGCTTGCCAGTTTAAAGAACGCTGTGGAGGGCAGTGACCGTGGGGCTTTTAGACATGTGCTAGTGTTCAACGGGTGCGGCGCGCGCGCTGAGTTGGATGCATCCTCCAAGGCTCCTATGCTTCCCATCGATCTACTAGACTACCGCTCTGATGATCGCAACAGCTCCGTGCCTTGTATGCCGAAGGACGTGATTGCGAAGTACGCCAATCGGTTTCACATTGACTCCGATCTAGAAGGCTATATTGTACGCGAGTTCCAGAGGGAGTGCGGGAACACATTTCGGCCACCGCATCTTGCTTGGAGCCAGATTTCGGCCTACTGCGCGCGCAGGAGTCAGTCAGTATCTGAGGTGTACGGCTCCCTCACTCTTCTAGCATTTCCTGGCATTGACAGGGTCATCACTGACATTGATAGTGAAGCGAAGACGTTTAGTTGCGTGTCCAAGGCAGCTGTGTTGACCGCGCTGCGGAAGCAATACGGCAGGTTCACCGAGGAGGACTTCACTAATATCTTGCTGATGTCCCACCCAAGTCGTATGCTTTTACAGCAAGGGCTGCAGCTGCCTTCGTTTGATGCTCTGTGCAGTGCATCTGGGGCGAGCCGCACCGAGGCCGCTCTTGCAGCCGCTGGGCAGCAATCTCCCTTCTTGCGGTCTCAGCACCAGCGCTCTATGGCTGCACTAGACGCGCCTGTGCTAACCAACGAGGGGAAGCTGACACTTTTATCTGCGTACTATGAACAACCTAAGCGCACTGCAGATATCGGCAGCATCTTTGGACGCCCCTTGTCTGTGGTGCTTTATTATTTACTTATGAGTGGCCCACTATTGTCCACACCGTTCTCTGTTGTTAGCCAAGACCTGTTTGTGGATGACTGGCCGCTGAACGATTCACCTCTGTACCGCTTCTGCGCCGAGAAAATGCTTCCACTGCGGCTGCACGTAGTTTTTCAGCTGAACTGTCTTCTTAGCAATCTGCCCACGCTCGACGTACTGCAGATGCTTTGGATGCGGCAGTACAACCTTCACCGTGGCCCCGCGAAGGACACACGCGTCTGCCCCATCATGAATCCCCCCATCATTCAACTTGCCTCGTGGAACCTGCACGTGGCGCCTTTGCCGCCGGAGGGCGAGAGAGTGTACTTTTCAGACGTTGTCCAGTTTTCGCAGTGTGCCACCAGCCAGGAATTATGCTTCAACACAATAAATGCCACGGTGGCAAGCACTCTTCTCCGGTCTATTGACTTACTCGGCTATTTCATCCACGATGGCGATCATGACTGTAGCGAGCCGTCCATCTTCACTGGAGCGCTGGCGTGCTTCACGTGCAACACGCTGACGGAGTACGGCGTAATTTTTATTGAGCTTGTTCGTTGCTTCGCGATTCATGACAGGGCTATTGAGGGCTACAAGCAGGCGTACCCGATGGGTCTGCGCCTTGCCGCGCGTGTGATGTCAATTGTCCACATCAACCCAGCTACTGTCTGGGATGGCCCGTTCGACACGGAAATGGCGGCGTTTGGGTGCATCTCTAGACAGATGGCCTTTATTCTGCGTCAGCTCACAGAAGTGAATGCGGCACAGATGGTTGTGAAGCTTCTCACCGACGTCCCGCTTGAGCAGTTCTCTTCAATTATTGATCAACTCCCCTTTGGGCTGCCTCTTGAGTGCCATGCTGGCTTCCTGATTTCTTACGTCTTGGCGCGACCTCAGGATACACTGGAGGATATCGCCAGTGCGTTCCCTTGTCTGCCGTACCTTACAGAAGACCTGGTGACTCTCTTTTCCTTCTGGGGTATGGCGTACGAGGCATTCCAGGTACTCAGTCAAGAGCCTGCTCTTGCCATTAATTTGGCTGATCTAGAGGCTGCTAATGCGCTGGTGCTGAATGCGTACCGAAGGTTGCTACCAGATGTTTTCAGGGAGTATACACACGGGGCATAAAGCAGGTAGAGAAAGAAAGAAAGAAAAATGGAAACGAGAAAACAGAGCAGAACAGAAGAGAGAGAAAAAGAGGGAGAGACCCGTGTTTGCTGGTCCGCTGCTACGGACTTTAGGCTTGTGATGCGTTTGAGATGCATGTGCGAGTGTTCGACACGCGTAATCTTTCTGTTTCACATTTTTTTTTTTAAAATAGTTTTATGTGTGCCCGTTTTTTTTTGTGTGTGTCTTGTTGATTCAACTCCTTAATCTATTTTTCCTTTTGTTTTATTTTATTATTACTATTATTATCATTTTGCCGCCAGCAGAAGCAGCGGTCATGCTTTGAGGATCTCAGATGCAGGCACGTCACCCATGAGACCTCTCTCTCTCACCTTTTTTTTTGGTGTTCGTGGTGCCGTTGTGTCGTGGGCTTGTTCCCCCAATCTCTTCTTTTCTTTTTGCGAAGTACATATGTTTGTCTCTATGAGCGTAAACCATATTCGGTGTACGCATCTTGTAGAGCAGATCATACCCAATCCTACCTGCAGCTGGATGAAGTACAGCAAAACAGATTTGCTTCTCCTCATGCATGCGTGCGTTGACCCACTCGCAGCTGATTGTTGAATCTTCTCCCCCTTTTTCTTTCCTTCACTTGCTTTGCGAACTGCAAATGTGGTGTGCTCTTCTCTTTGAACCCGATAGGAGAGGGGAGCGGAGGGTACTGGAGAGAATGAGGTAGGCTCTGCGAACGGACAAGACGGCGGCGAGAAGCTGCCCAACACAAGAGAGAGATATATACATAGAGAGAGGAAGAGAGACACATGTGGGAGAAGAGGGTGTGTGTGTGTGTGGGTGTGCCAAATCAACAGAAAATGTGCCGCTATATTGCTGAAAAGTCCAGACGTGTGGCCGGCATATTAAAGAGGGGAAGGTGAGGAGGAATGTGGACGCACATATTTTATATAATATGCTTTTCTTTTGTTTTCAGTTGTGAATCCTGAACGTCTTGCCTCACGTAGCTGCTGTTATAGATGGGTTGCCTAAGTCCTAGTACGATGGGAACCACTTTCCTTTTACCCTTTTTTTTTATAAACACGCGCAATTCTTTTTTTTTTTTTCTTATGTGTCTCTTGTTTGTTCATTACGGTATTATTGTGGTTGTTGGTGTCTTCGCTGTTGCTAGGGGCGCTATTTTGCTAAGCGTTTATGGGGTGGTGGTGGTGGCCACAACTGTGAAGCTGCGCATTTTTTTAGAGCCTGCATGTTTTTTTTTTTTTTTTGTTTGTTGTTGTTTGTCGTTGTTGTTGTTAGTATTGTGTGCAGTTGCTCACTTTCCCACTTGCATACAGATCCAAATATNTTTTTTTTTTTTTTTTGTTTGTTGTTGTTTGTCGTTGTTGTTGTTAGTATTGTGTGCAGTTGCTCACTTTCCCACTTGCATACAGATCCAAATATATACGCATTACATACATACAGACATACCATGTATGTAGGCGATCGCGTCGTGAAAGCTTTAACTGATTCTTATAACATATGATTGCATTACTGTCAGGGTAGCTGGGGGAAGGGGGGGTGTGCATGTGTGTATATCCTGGCAGCGATGCCGTGTGTATACATCGCTGATCATTGTTTTCAATGTTTCCAGAAAGCATGATCAGGTTACATGCTTCACGGTGTGAAAAGCTGCGGAAGATATCTTTATGAGGTCTTTTGACACTATGCTGATGACGGGCTATGAAGAGGAGAAGCGTTATATCTCGGACTTTTCTATATATCAATGGTTGTGTTGCGTTATACCTTTACTTTGGCATGCTTATTAATGGCGAGTTGATTTCTGTCTCCCATGAGTAGTACTGCCCAGCGTTTCGTGATATCGCTATACTACTACATAAAACCTATTGTTTGTTTGTTCATGTGCGGTATTCTTTCTTTCTTTTTATATAATAGCTCTTCGCCCTAAAGAATGAATCAAAATGCAAAAAGAAAAGCATCACCAACGGCATGGTAAGTGGCGGAAGGAAAGATCCTGGGAGAGGAAGAAACAAAGACACTTTCACTGATATACATTTTTTTTTTTTTTTTTTTTTGATACTGGGAACGAGGAGAAAGCAAATACTCAGGTCGTAGACATAGAAAATGGCTACTTATTTACTCTGCTTGCCTACTTTTTTTCCTCCAACAAAAGAAACACCAACAACAACATATGTTTCTTTGCGCCAGAGTTCATATATATATATATATATATATATATATGTGTGTTTGTCCTATTTGTTGTTATAGATATTATTATTTTTCTTCCATTTTTTATGTTATAAAGAGTGACGTGTGTGCCTCTGCTCATGCAAGTGGCGAAGGCTGTTGATAGGGGTTATGTAGGTGAGTAAAGAAGGGCGAGCAAAAAATAAGAAAACAGAAACAACGAAAAGTGATATCTTCTGAAAGCATTTTTTTTGTGTCTTTCATGTATGTTGTTATCGAGAATTGTTTTTGGTTGGAAAAAAAAATACACACGTACGTACCATGTCTTGTACTTAGCCGGATACTGTCTTTTTAGCATGAGGGCCGCAGATAACCATTACAATTGATAACGCTATCTTGAGAACTGATCGCGACATTGTTGATATAGCGCTTATGATGCAGTTGCCGGTTTTCAAAAAATCTTCTTCTTTCTTCTTTTCTCCATTTTTTTTTTTTTTGCGATGTTTGTCCTACGCAGTACGTTTTCATAATTCAGTAAAACTCACATAGATTGGTGGGCAACACGCACATTCTGTCTTTCCGCTTTGCTTGTCCAGCGCACGTTGTAGAGCGATTGCTTCATTTCAATTACTCACAATTTTTTTTTTTGTTGTTGTTGTTCAAGGCTTTCACTGCACTCTGGTGCTTTCGGTCAGTTTTGCCTGTTTCTGAGCATTGACAAAACAGTTCAATTCAGCCTCAAAGTGTAGGCCGAAGAATGTCTCGCGGCACAATTGACGCCTTCTTTTCACTAAAGAAGAAAGGTGCCGGGGAGGGTACGCTGGCGTCGTCAAGTGGCGCAACCCCAGGCCACAAGCGCAGCCGCGAGGACTTGGTTGAAGCTAAGGAGAGCGCCACTGTTCCACAAACTTCACCAAGTGCCACGATCCCACATCCACTGGAGAACGTGTCAGCTGCAGAGAATACCGGTACCAGCGTTGGAGCCACGTATGTGCAATGCAGTGAGGAGTACAAGAGCATCACAAAGATGGTGGAGCTACCAACCGCTACTTCAATGGCGAAACTGTTTCAGGATAGCCGATTTGATCCCAAGAAGCACTTTGCGTCCTTATGGCCTCTTCCCCCCAGCGGTGCCAAGGACACACCAGTGCCCTACGCCGTTGTGGTCGATACGCTAGTAGACATCAGTGCGACGGGGTCTCGTCTTGAGTGTGTGAAGTTGCTCACACAGCTGCTTCAAACCGTGCTGTTTCGCCAGCCTGATGACCTTGTTGCCGTTGTGTACTTGGTAATCAACAAGCAGGCACCGCAACACGAAGGCGTTGAGCTTGGTATCGGTGATGCGCTTCTCATGCAAGTGGTAGCGGAGTGCTGTGGTATGACACTGGCGCGTCTCAGGGAGGAATACAAGCACACCGGTGACTTGGCGGAGATTGCGCAGAATAACAGACAGAGGCAGTCCACGCTCGTGAAGCCGAAACCTCTTACGGCTCGCGGTGTTTTTAGTGCCTTCAGGGACATCGCACTCATGAGCGGCAAAGAAGTGATGCGCAGGCGGGCTGACGTGATTAAACGCTTGCTGCGAGACGCACAAGGCCCGGAGGTTAACCTTGTCATTCGGGCCCTGCAGCAGAAAATGCGCATTGGCCTTGCAGAGCCGTCAGCACTCGCTGCGGTTGGGTACGCCTTCGCGCTCAACTTCATTGGACCGGCGGAGATCCGAGGGACGGGAGTAGAGCAGCTTCAGCTGCTTCTCAACCTCGGCGCTTCGAATTTTAGCCGCATATTTTACGAAGTGCCAAGCCTCGAGGTGGTGCTGGATGCCGTGCGTTGCAGTGGGTTTATGGTTCTTGTTCCTGGATCGTCGGTGGCCGCGGCACACCACAAGGATCTCTCCATCAGACCTGGCTTACCCGTGAAGCCGCAGCTCGCTCACCCAACCAGCGGCATTAGCGTCATCCTTGACCGCTTTCAAGGGAAACAGTTCACGTCAGAGTACAAGTACGACGGCGAGCGCGCGCAGATCCACTACCAGAGGGGGGAGGGCTACCATATTTTCTCAAGAAATTCAGAAACGCACACCGGCAAGTACCCAGACGTCATTTCTGTCCTCCCTCAGCTTTTTGACAGGGAAAAGGTAAACTCATTTATTATTGACTCGGAGGTGGTAGCCGTCAACCCAGAGACTGGGGCGTTGCAGGCGTTTCAGGTGCTGCAACATCGTGGGCGTAAGAACATCTCTGAGAAGGACGTCACCATTCCCGTGTGTGTCTTTGCCTTTGACATCTTGTACTTCAACGGGGAACCACAACTCACAAAGTCGCTGCAGGAACGCCGACAGCTGCTGTGGGCACATTTCACTCCCATTCACGGCAAGATGGCTTTTGCCACCCACCTTGACAGCGACAACGTCGATGATATTCAGAAGTTTCTTGACCAGTCCATTGTTGATGGCTGTGAGGGACTTATGATCAAGACGCTGACAGAGGAGGCGACTTACACGCCGGCTAAGCGCTCGCACTACTGGCTCAAACTCAAGAAAGACTACATGGACGGCGTCACCGACACACTTGATCTGGTTCCTATCGCAGCCTTTTATGGCAAAGGCAAACGCGCCGGTGTGTTTGGAGGATTCCTGCTGGCATGCTACGACGCGGATGGGGATGAGTATCAGTCTATATGTAAGATTGGTACCGGCTTCCAGGACGATGAGTTGGAGAAACTCACGCAGGCACTGAAGCCATTTGTACTAGACAAGAAGCCAGGCTACTACCGTGCCGGTGATGAGCCTGATGTGTGGTTCAAGGAGGCATTCACGTGGGAGATCAAGGCGGCTGACTTGTCCATATCCCCCGTTCACTTTGCAGCTATTGGTCTTGTGGATCCATCGCGTGGTATTGCGCTGCGTTTTCCCCGCTTTATACGAGAGCGCGAGGACAAGGCCCCAACGGACTGTACGTCAGCACAGCAAGTTGCGGAGATGTACAAGGCCCAGTCTCTTGCCATCCAACGTGGAGGAGAAGAGGGGGAGGAGGAGGGAGTGCCCGAGTAGCATACCCTTCTTAGCAAGGCACGTCATAATATTGAAAGCAGCACAACACCTACCCCATTTACACTCTTTATCTGTAGGTTATCTTGCTTGTCACTTTTTTTTTTTTACTAACACACTGCTTGGCGTCTGGCATTTATTCATAGAGTTACTATATATAGACGTACCCATAGATGCGGGAGTTGCAGCTTTGTAATTTCTATCTTTCTGTTGTCAGTGCCTTTTAGTGTGTTTGCCGGCCGGCCTGTATTGACGACTGGCTGCTGGCGCTTCATCATTTTTAAGCGTACCAAAAGATAAAAGAGAAGGGGGTGTTGCTGCCAAGAGCATTGCAGAATAAGGCATGTATGCATGGGCGTCATTGGGTTATTCTTTTTTTTTCCGTTTTAAAACTTTCTGCCACATTATGAGGTTTGTTTGTATCTTGTTTTCTTTGTTTTTATTTTATCTTGCTTCGCTGGTTTTCAGACCGGAGGCCAGCTAGCCGCTTGTGTTAGGGGAAGGGAAGGAAGGGGGGGGGTATCTACATGCTATAAAAAGCAAATGGGCGGCGTTTTTTCCATACGCACAGAGAAGGATCAAGAGAAGGACGAAAAGGCAAGCGGCGCTGAAGTTATCAGGAAGCGAAGTGCATCTGCAGCCGTAGTTGCTGAGGAGTCTTCTTCTTTACCCATTTCATTGGAGGCACAACTGCTGCCTCAGCTGCGATCCCGCAGGACCAGGGCTCCGCTGTGCCGCAGCGTGCTAGAAGGCGACGCCGTTTCTCAAGCTTACGGGTGCCACTTTCATTTGTACAGCACTGCATCCCCTAATGACTCACATGGTGTTTCTCTTGGTTGGTCTGTTGCACGAGAACCCCTCACGAGTCTGTCGCTGCTTACCTTGTGTCGCGTGGCAAACACTAGTAGGAAGTATGTAACGCTTCTCGGAGATGACAATATTGCTCTCACTTGTAAGTACACACCAGCTTTATGAGACTTCACCGCCCACTGCTTTCATGTGCGTTTGTTGCTTTCGTTATTGCTATTTTTTTTTTTTGTTCACACAGCCATATAACTAACATGGTGAGAAAATCAGAAAAAGAAGAAGATAAAAGGGATACATTTTGTCGAGCAAAAGTGACAAAGCTCGAGATATATACATGCCATAAAAAAAATTCGTCTCACGAAGAGCGCATGTATATATGCGCGTATGCGCATCATTGTGATGTTTATGGTTTCCTTTTGGGTTTAGCATTTCCTTTCTCTCTTTTTTTTTTTTTGGTTTGCCTTTAGGCTACATTTGCTCTTTAGACAGTAGTGCCTAAACATATATAGAAAGAGAGGATGGTGGACAACACCTTGGAGCAGCTAGAGTCTCAGCTGAATGAGTTAATTAAAGTGAAGGTCTTTGATGAGAAGGTTGCGCAGGGTGTAGAGACGATCTTGTCGACGATGCCATCCCCCGAGGAGGAAAAGGATACCGAGCGCAAGGTTCGTCTGCTTCTTCTTCGCTGCAAGACAAGGCTGCTGCTCCCCATTGCGTCCAAAGACACCGAGAAGGACTTCAACACAGCCCTCAAACTTCGCCAGGGGTCTGCCGACACATGGGTAGAGCTAGCTGAGTGCCTGCTGCGGCGCAATGCCTTTAAGGAGGCTTGCGATGCACTTGACAATGCTTTACGTATGGATCCCAAGAACATCGCTGCCCTATGTAAATATAGCCAGGTGCAACGCAACCGCTGCAGTGAGGCTGGACTGACGGCTGCACAGCGTCGTGAGTTCATGGCAGACTCTGTTGCGAAGGCGCGTGCCGCTGTTGCTGTGGATATCGATGATGCCGACTCATGGAACACACTTGCACTCTCTCTTCTCTCACAGATCACCTCGGAAGGAATGACGTTTGATGGGGTACGCCGTGCACTGGCGGCGATGCAGCAGGCGGCACGCAAGGTATCTGAACCAGATCCGGACTTGTTCTTCAACAAGGGCGTCTTAGAGGGCCTCATTGGTCACTTCGGTACTGCCTCCGAAGACTTCATGCGTGCCTATCAGCTGGACAACAAGCGTCTGAGGGGTACGAGCCGCATGTGTGAGACCAATGTGGAGGTGCTGCGTCGCGCCAACACGCGCATGAAGAACGTCATGAGCGTTGGAAAGAAGGAGTTCAAGAGACTGTGTGACAGCGTCGTGACGGCGGGGAAGAAGCTGCCTACTGGTGCGACTCACCTTGTAGTGGTGGACATTCTTAGCGAACCGACTATGCAGCCACTCACCCTCCTGACTGCTAATGCTAGCGGCTCCTTTAATTTAGTCCTCTTGTTTGAAGTGAGCACGACCGCCTTCAAGATTGGTGATACTCTTTCTCTTCCAAGCAGCGAGGCTGCTGTAGCTGTTGAGCACCATGTCCCGGCTATTGCCTTCTTGGACGTGGAGCCGTTCTCTGTTTCATTCCAGCAGTATTATAGTGACCCTCGGAAGATTCTTCTTAATGGTCATCCGCTGCCTTCAAACGCGCGTGTACCCCTTCAGATGTCTTCTCGTCTTTTTGCCTAATGCTTCTTCTCCTACACACAAGCACACACACGCATACGCACACAGAGACGCGCCATGATGCAATTACTTGGTACGTAACTCTCTCCCTCTATCTTACTCACATGCGCTACCACCAAAGTGATTGATTCTCATCTGGTGTGGAAAAGCTGCTTGGGGCGACATACAACTTTTTTTTTTTAAAAAAAATATGCATGTGTGTTCAATTCTATAGTATGACTAGCGATAAGCCAAAAACAGCGGGATTGCAGTTGCTCAGGAAGTGGGGAGTGAATGTGGCTGCCTTTGTGATGGATGCGAAGAGAACGTGACAGAGCATTATACCGTTGCTGTCGCTGTTGAGAGAGCAAGGGAATTATCTGAAAGCGATTCTTTTTTTTTTTTTTGAGGGGGGGGGTGGACAGGTGCGTGCGCGACACACGAGAAGTAGCTCTGTATATTGCGCTTGTTGAATATTCTGTGGAACGAACGATTAGAAAAAAATAAAAATGAATAGAAATGCGAGGGGATACATGCTCGCACCAGTTGGGTACGCCAGTACTCTTCGTCGTTATACTAAACTTTTCTCTTTATTTTGATATAAAAAATAATACGGCGTCTAAAGGCGAAAAGGTACTTTCATGTTTCCTCAATACATGTTTCTTCCTGTATATGGTTGTTGTTAAAACTACACAATCAAGAAATCAATTCGGTCTTTTGCTCCTTATTGTTTGTACCTGACGCGCTTGAGTGCCTATCCGGCGTCTGAGAGCATTTTTTCTCAGTGGGAACAGGATGGCCACACGTACATGTTGCACCTTCTTGTTTTTTCTCGACTAGCTGCCGTAACTTTTTTTTTGGTTTGCTTCCTCTTTAGGTCTTTTTTTTCTTTGACGCAAATCAAAGACGATTAACACCACTCTGCTATTCAGGTTTCTATGTTTTTATTTATTCATTTTTAAACTCTTGAAGCAATAACATTCCTTTTTCTCTCACACTCTTTTTTTGCCTTTCTCACAAGCGCTTGGTTTTTCTTTTTTTACCCCTTTCCAATTGGATTTTTTCTTTCCCAAAACGCTTGTTGCTTATTTCTTTTCTCATTTAGGTTTTTTTTTTTTTTTGCGTCTGGTACCTTTGCCTGCTCTGACCTTCCCTTTTTTGCTGTCTTGTGTGTCTTTTTTTTTTTTGTGTGTCCCATTTGACAAAAAAAAGGAAGCAGGTAAACCAGTTTGAAAGTGTACAACGCAGCTGTGTGCTACATTTACGAATTTCATAAGGGGGTTTCCTCTTTTTTTCTTTTATTCTTTTTAAGGTTCTTTAAAAAGAGAAGAAGAAGAGCATTCCTTTGGCTATACACACACTTACACATACACATACACATACACATACACACACACACACACATACGTGCGTTTTGCTCAATTGAAAGAAAGGGCAAAGGAAAAGGCGTGTTTAGGTATTTATATACACTTACATTTATGCGCGTGTGTGTGTGATACTACCGCAATGGTAAAGCGTCTCAGAGCCCGACTAGTTGCTTCAGATGGATCAATATCGTACGGATGTGCGCTCTGTAGTGCACACTTGTGTGTGGACGACGATGTAGTTTCACGCTACTTTCACGGCAAACACGGCACCGCGTTTCTTGTGGATCGCTGCTACAATTGTTACTGCGGCCCACAGGAGCAGAAGGAGTTGATGACTGGCTTGCACATCGTCAGAGATGTGTTTTGCTCAGGGTGCGATAAGAATATTGGATGGTGTTATGACTTTGCGCATGACGATAAGGAGCGATACAAGGTATATCGTTTTGTGCTGGAGAAAGCTCTTATTAGGCCGATTATAGCAGAAGTATCTCACGACTGTATTGGCGCGGCACCCGTCAACTTGCCACGTACTGCGTAGGAAGGTCAAAGAGCTCGTAACTTTTTACTTCCAAAAAAAAAAATTGTTTGGTACGTGCACATGTGGTACGAGGATCTTTTACTTTTTTTTTCTCTCTATCTCTTTATATGCTTATTGCTTCTTTTTTTTTTGTTGCTGCTGTAAGCGGCTCTGCGTACTGTACGCTGCAAAGTATCACTTGTTTGACTTTGCCTTAAATATACATTTATTTCTGCTCACTTTACTTTTAACTCTTTGCTTGATACATATACAAAACGATTTGTTTTTGCGTGAGCATACAAACATACACAGTTATATCCTTACATAGAAACTGTTTGGATGATATATATGTGTGCGTGTTTGTATGTGTTTGCATGCTGTGTGAGCACAAAGAAGCGGATATTTAAGAAAATGCCTTCAGCGTTTTATATTCGTTGCATTCCAGGCATACACACAACTTTCACATCACATGCTTTTAAGCTCATTCGAGTGCTCTTTGCGGTCTATGACACGTGTGGCCATGCTTATCTTTTTTTCTCTTGCCTATTTTTTTTTTACCCGTTTGATTTCCTATTTAGTGTTTTTTTTATTATTTTACCTTACTGGTCCTTTTATCATAGTTTTTCTTTATAAAAATTGATTAACTTTAGGAACTCGAGGGACATTCTTCTTTTCTTTTTCCCTTTAACTCATTCATTGCTTGCTCAAAAAAGAACATCAGTAAGCACGTGCTCGTGCACAAATCTTTATATATATATTCGCTCGACAAAAGCTGATCTATTGAAGACTCAGAGACGGGGGTTCTTGTGCGCATGATATCTTACTCAGATAAGCGCCGTTCGTCGTCTGGTGCGCAGCGGCGGAACTCGGGTTGGGGTGCGCGCGCTGAGGACATCACTATTGGTGGAAGGTACCGCCTCGTGGAGCGGCTTGGTGGCGGGGCCTTTGGTGAGGTGTACAAGGGCGTAGATGTCTCCACAGGCACTCCCGTGGCTATGAAAATGGAGCCCACCAAGGAGGGGCATCGTTCTCACCTCAAGCTGGAGTACAAGATTTACCGTCGGTTTAATGAGTGCCCGGTGACGGTAGGCATTCCTCAAGCGCTCTTTTGTGGGCGTGTGGGGGACTATATGGTAATGGTAATGGACCTGCTCGGACCTTCCCTTGAGGATCTCTTCAATGTGTGCCACCGTACCTTCTGTCCTAAGACCGTATGTATGCTCGGGATCCAAATCATTCAACGCCTAGAGTACCTACATGGCGTGGGTTACTTGCATCGCGACATAAAGCCAGAGAACTTTGTGATGGGTATAGGACACAATTCGCATGTCGTGTACGTGATTGACGTAGGCTTGTCAAAGGGTTGGTGCGATGTCTTCGGGCGGCACATCCTATACGCGGACGGCAAGTCTTTAACCGGCACCGCTCGGTATGTTAGCATCAACACACATCGTGGCATTCAGCAGTCACGCCGAGATGACTTGGAGTCTGTCTCGTACTTGCTTCTCTACTTTGCTCGCGGCTGCTTGCCCTGGCAAGGCCTTAAATCACCCAAGAACGATTTCCGGTATCAGCGTATTCAAGAGGTGAAGATGAGTACAACCCCTCAGCAGCTTGCCGAGGGCTACCCCGCCCAATTAGGGGATCTTGTGAAGTATGCCAGACAGCTCAAGTTTGAGGAACAGCCTAACTATGCCTATTGCACTGGCCTCCTCATGTCCGCACTAGATGATATGGGCGAGTCATACGACTACTGCTATCAATGGACTATGAAGGACATGCCTGAGGCGCTACCTAGTGGACGCAGTGCAGCGCAAAGCTCGAACAATCCTCATAACTCTCGCCACACGGCTGTCGCCACAGGGGGTTCAAGCGCTGTGCTATCATCAGGTCTATTATCTGCAAGCTTCACGAGCAGCGGCGTCAGCACAAACTTTTTACACGAGGTTGAGGATGCGTATGCATACTAGCTTTTGCTCCATACATGCACACATAAAGAGAGAGAGAGAGAGACAAGGAGAAGCTCCGTATTTTTCAACAACATACTCGTGCACACTTTCATTTGTTAGAATAACAGTGAAACAGTATTGAGGGCACATTGATCTCTTTCACCCCTTTCTCCCTTTCTTTTTCTAATCATCTTTTTTTTTCTTTGTGAAGTAGTTGGCTGATATTGTTTCGTTGTATATTATGATCATGTCGATAGCTTTTCGGCGAGTGTTTGAGTGTGTGTGTGTGTGTATGCATAGTCAGGGACCACATATTGTGTCATATATATCTTGCTTTTTTTTGATTTCTTTTTTTGATTCTGTTCTTTTTCTTTTTTCTTTTCAAATGTTTGTATCTTTTGCAACGAGGTGCTACTCCCCTTTTTTTTTTTTTGCTTTTTTTTGTTGTTACCCTATCCGCCTTTGTACTATGCAGTCTTCTTCTTTGCCTGGATGGTTGACCGTACTGCTGAACTATAAGTTCAAAAATGAAAGGGGATGGATGAGGAGGGAAGGGGAGATAAGAGAGGCTTGCATTGCAGATCTCTGAACTCACAACTCAGCAAACTGCTGCCACTCATGTGCACAAAGGGTGCCACACTAGGAAAGGAGGGAGGCGTAGCATGCAGAGCACCAATATTTACGCTTGGAAAAGGGGAAAATGAACTCTCAGTTTAATGTTTTATCTTGATTTCTGACAATCAAGTTGCTACCTCTGCGGGGGTTGCATATGTGCAAGCGGACTTAAAGTCGCAAACTATGTGCAAACGGTACTTATAATTTGCTTTTTTTTTTTAAAGCTGAAGTTGACGTGTATCTTTCTTGCTTTTTTTTTCCATCCATTTACTTTCCACCGATTATATTTAATGTGCCAACGACAAAACTCATTTTATTTACTTTTTGTTATGAACAGTAGTGGTAATGTTGCGAATATTCACCTAGCACTGAGCAACGAAAATGGGCGTTTGTTCTCTTTGAGTCTTCACCCACGTGGCAATTTTTGTTCTGCCCTTTCTTTTTCCATTCTCTCGTTTCCTTTTTTTTTTCCTTCTTATTTTATTGCATATGGTTTGTTCAATACACATATCTTTTTTTTGTGTTCTGCTAGCTATTTTCGTTTTCTTCTCCAAGTCCAGAGCGATTGCATAGAACTCGAATCACGTCGGACTGTACTTTTTTCTTTCCCACTAAGCAAGCCCAAGGCAAACAGGAAATAGTAACCCTGTAAGAACGGCCACTGAAGAATTAGCAATTCGTTGCTCCGGGTACGTATTGTGGATAGTTTCTTTGTTGCTCTACCAGGACGTCTAAAAAAGAGGGGTAAAATGGAAAACGCCGTGTGGACACCTGATCTGGTCGAGGAGCTGATGTTCAGACAGTTCATCAAGAACGAGGATGTCTCTTCTCTGGTGCCACCGGCTCCGAAGATTAGCAGCGTGAACTACCTGGACCGCTATGAGCAGGCGACCAAGGTGCTCTTTGCCTACGTCCGCAACGGGCCTGTAGCGGCACTATCCTCACAGAACGTCAACTTGGCCTCTTCTGTCAAACACTACGGCTCTCCCCCTGTGAAGACATACCGGACGCCAAGCGCAAGACCCGCATCTGAGGTCCCACGACCGCAAGCACGAACTCCAACTCCCAAGGCGAGTCGGGCACCGTCTGGCTCCAAGCCAGGCAGTGTTTCACCAACTGTGCCGAGGACCAAGTACGCCAAAATTGAGTGGCCCGTTGATGTTCCCACTAACAACGCACTGAAGAGCAGCAGCAGATCAAAGGTGGCGCATCTCACCGCAAAGCGCGTCGCTGCGCAGGAGGCGGTGGATCCAGATCTTATCTTCGCCCAGAATCCAGGCGAACTGCCCCTGCACGTCATTTTTGCTCAGTATCCCAAAGCGCTCAAGTCGATCTCCGCCGTGCGCAATGCTAGTGGAGACTGGCGAACTGACACCTTTACACCTGATGAGGAGCAGCTATACAAGAGAGAGCTGGGATATAGATTTACTGGTCCCAATCAGTGCACCTACGGCATGCTGCCTCTCTCGCAGAACTGACAGCATATCAATGTGTTGATCGCTGGAGGCGAGCTCATTTTCCCTTTGTGTGTGTGTTCACCGTGAGATGTGTTCTACTTTTTTTTTTCTTTAGATCGTGTGCGTTACATGTGGTACCCCACGTTAGCTTTAATTTTTTTTTTTTTTTACAAATTTCACCGTCTTTTTTTCTCGTGTACCGTCACTGACATATGTTTTTTGTTTCATTTTAGATTTCACTTAGACTTGGCTATGCTCTGTGACAGCTATATACATTTTCGTAAGCACAGCTCAAGACAAAAAAAAAAAGTTGTATTTTGCGATATTCGCAAGAATCGTCCTACAACGTCAGCTTCTGTTATATTCAACACCAACAACAAAACAAAACAAGGAAAGCAACCATGAAAAATTGAATGAAGCGTTTGAGCAGCGACGCTGTTGGCTCGACCATTTCCTCTCTTTGTGTACCTTCTCTTTTTTTTTTTTCTCTTGATCTCCATTTTTTTTCTCTCTTCCATTTTATACCTTTATTTACAAAAGCAAAAAACTGATTTTCCTCTGTCGCTTTAGTGTTTTGTGATGCATGAAATACCCCCCTGGCACGTTGGTGTGGGTTCATTGTGAAGATGGCGCATGGTGGCCGGCGAGGGTGATGTTATGTAGCGAAGACATCAAGCAGTTCTTAGCAGAGAATGAGGACAGCTGCGTCGAACTCTTCCATCACCTCAGTGAGTTGTATCCAGTGCTTTCAACCGACGCTAGCGTTGTGCAGCCGTTTCACGCACATCCCTTGCAGCGCTCTCGCGAGGAGCAGACGTGGATGCAGTACGGTCCTGCGCAGGTGTACGTTGAACGGGCTTTGAGGGCTGCTCGGGAGATGTCGTCTGCATCACGTGTGATGGACACCACACCGACACCATCTCGCAGTTCAGGTGGTGATGGTGCGTGCGCTTTTACTGCCAGTGAACTCAAAATTGCGCGAACACTTCTGGAGGCGGCTGGTGTGGACGTCCACAGCGAACTGAGTCGCCAAGTACATAGCGCTACCAGACGCGACGATCGAGATGGGGGACGACAGCGCAAGCGCAAACGCGCTTCATCTGCGGAAGCTCACTCATTGATTGTAGCACCACACACCGCTTCTGCAGCTGCAGTGCCCGTTAGGCCTCGTACGCCGCCTCCTCTTCAGCCGCTCTTCGCGAGTGTAGTGGCTGTCCCAGTGCTTGACACTCTTCTTGATGAAGAGAGGACGGCCGAGGGCAGCACGCCTGGCTTTGAAGTCCCTGTGGACGCTGAGGTGCTCGACGTCATTCGTGCCGAAGTGTTCGAAAATCCAGATCGTTTTGTTCTGTCCCCGACACTACGTGTAATTGAGTTGCTTGGCGCTGTTTCCGTTGAAAACTGCAGCGTCTGCTCGACGCTGCCGTCGCCACGTGCCTTGCGAGAGATGCCCTCCGGCGGCTTTCCTGCAGATCGCCGCGTATTACTGGTGCCGCTCTCAGAGGACTACAGCCACACGAATGGGTGGATGGTGCCGACGGAAGTTGATGGTGTCACGCTTAGCATGCGGCTATTTGTCAACGAAGAGGAGGTGGAGGTGCCTGGCAACTGGCTGCTCACGGCAGGAAAGGAGGCGACGGCGGTGAAGACGGCTCCTGTGGCGGACATAACG
This sequence comes from Sergeia podlipaevii, assembly GCA_030849805.1. Classification (NCBI taxonomy): domain Eukaryota; phylum Euglenozoa; class Kinetoplastea; order Trypanosomatida; family Trypanosomatidae; genus Sergeia; species Sergeia podlipaevii. The sequence continues at coordinate 1,169 of JASANZ010002102.1, read as the reverse complement.
GCGGCGGTGATGCGCGGAGGGGAACTGTTCTCTTTACAGGTTGTATTTTCTCACCCGCTTGATGACGTGGAGCAATGGAGCGGCTTTGTCGCGTGTGTGTTTGCGGAGGAAGTGCCGCTTAACGTGATAGCAAAAAGAATTGTGGAGAACTATCGGACGCAGTCGTTGCGTCCCGCTATTGACGGCGGCATTCCACGTCGTCCCTCGGGACGGCAGGCGCGCGAGGGACTTGTTGATGTCACAGAAGGCTCTGTGCGAATTCAATGCCCCATCACAACACTTGTCATGGATGTTCCCGTGCGCAGTAGTCACTGCGAGCATCTTCAGTGCGTTGAACTTGCGGCAGTTCTTATGCAATGTACACATAGCAACGTGTGGAACTGTCCTCTATGCAACGCCCCAATGAAGCCTAGCGATATTTGCGTCAACTATCGTCTTATGAATTGGATTCAAGACCATAGAAGGGTATTGGGAGAAGTCGAGTATGTGGTCGAAACACCACCAGGGAAGTCGCTCAAGATCCAGTACCGTCAGAGGGAAACCTATAGACACGAGGCTGTCGATGTTGATTCAGATGACTAGAACCTATCTCTTTCTGTGGTACTGTTGACTGCACAGACTCTTGTGAACCCAAGAAGGAGGGGGGGGGGGGATACGGAACGCAAGGGCAAGAGAGTAAGTAAAGGAAGGAAGTAAATGAAATGAATTTACTGCTGAACATTGGGAAATATAGGTGATGGCATTGCATGATCTTCCCCTCTCTTATTATTGTTGTCGCAGAAGAGGACGTGAGTTGCAAGGCTCCTTCGCACAATGTTTTTTTTTTTCTTGTTGCAAAGACGTGGGACGGTGGTTGCGGAAACGACACTCATAAATATAAATATATATATAAACAGTTAAATACACGAAACGTTGAGGGCATTGCGACGAAGTGCATACAGGGAATACTATATACAAGGAAGCATGAACTTTCAACTATACAAATACACGTTCTATTTTTTCTTCTTTTTCCCCTAACGTTATTATGTACATACGCAACACAAAGTATTGCTTTTTTAGTTACTCAGTAGCCATCCTCCAAAGTAAAAACAAAAAAGAATCCGATTTAATCATGTCCGTCCACACTATTATGTTTTCTTCGGAACACGTCACCGAGGGTCACCCCGATA